>JARHVA010005092.1:1290000-1322600 GCA_037957365.1 Torreya grandis
CCATTGAAAAAGGGTTCTTTAGGGTATCTTGACAACATGTACCAATTAACCCATTTTTCTCAAAATCACTCCAAGAGTTAAAAATCTAGGGTTTAATCATTTTATAAAGAACAAACTATGCACAAGATGTGAACACAATAGAGTAAAGGTGATAGAAAACCCATAAGTTTTTAGGTGGTCACACCTAGATATAATTTATATTCTATATTGGACACTTGTGTCCAAGTTAAATAGTAGCATCAATGTCAAATGTCTAAGTCCAATGCAAGTGTTTGAGGCCCTAGAATGTAAATTTATAGAATTTGATGACTGTTATATGATCCCGATCTAGTCCACTTCCAGCATATTTTAGCCCAGATCTACATGCACATAGTAAAATAGCTAAATAATATTGTTTTTAATTTATTTTAACATTAATCAATAAATTTATTTTCTATTTTTAGCATATCTCAATATTATAAATTTAAAACATTTTTTATATAAATTTGTAAATTAATTGGCATGTTATAGATCTGTTTATCACCCTTGTGCTTATTCATTTATATATTCTTAACCCTATACTATGTTGATCCATCTCAATTTAGGGTTAAAATGTAATGTTTCACTCTAGTTCGATCAAGATTAATCTATGTAAAATAAATGCATGATCAGAAGGGAATGAACCATGTTCATGCCCCCATCATGTATGTAGGTTTGATTGTGTAGTTTCACTCAATGTAAAATATAATGCATGATTGAAAAATAATGGACCATGTCCATGCCTCCATCATGATCAAAGATATGATAGGTGTGAAGTGGAATGACAACCATTTCCATTCAACTTTAACTATGATGTTATGTATATATGCATGAACTATTATCATGATCTATGAATTTGTACCAATTGATATAGAATGTTATGCATTTATATGTTAAATTTGAGATGTTGTATATAAATTATATGTGAATGTGAAAATTTTGAAATTATGTTACCATAAACTATTGTGCATATGCCCATGCATATGCATCTAAGTGTGTATGAATATGTGTTTAAGTGTTTATAGAGTTAATTCATATGCCCCAGTAATTTGTATCAATGTACCAATATATGTCATGTATCTTATTGATATGATATTTGAGCCTTTTGAATATCTAAAATATGTGAAACCTACTCTGATTTTTTACTCATAGAGCCTTATATCTCTAAGACATGCCCATTATAATACCACCCTTTTGAGATGAGGGACAAAACCTTTAAGTCACTTCAAAATATGAGTTAACTATATAATATCATGTGTAAAAATAATATCATGTAATATTATTTGATCACGTAAAGAATATTTCATCATATTAATGTATCAATCAAGGCATGTATGTAATATATGAGATGCATGGCATGCAAGTCTCATGTTTAGATAGGTATATCAATGAAACATGAAGTATATGTATCTATGAATAAGACTACATAGTAATGATGTATGGTAAAGATCATGACAGCCCTCAATGTTAGCAAGCTTAGAAAATGCAAGTGTTAGTATCATACATAAGCCAAGGGCTAGATAAAGGGACATAATATGTCATAACAAACAAGGCAAAGGGCCACTTACATGAGGATTTTTTTTAAAGCAACAAGGAATATTAAGGATTCCACATCAAGCAAGGCCAAGGGTCACAAAAAAGTAATCTAACATGTAAAATAGTAACAACAACAATGGAGCATAAAACAAGTAACTAGTCTACACCATCGATATGTATCAATGTCACATAATAGTAAAATGATAAATCATGTGTCATTATGTAATAAATGAGTAAATATAAAGGCATGCATAATAAATATAGGTGGATTAACATGGTATATAGGTAATATAAATATATAAACTATAATCTTGAAACATGTGGAATAAGACTACCATAATATCAACATAATTACTAGGGATAAGGAAAACCAGCATTTGTATGTCCATGTGTAACATGTATGTCTTGCATAACACTCATATATCATGAAATGCATGTGTATGTAGATAATATGCCATATAATAAATACCATATGTAAACATGTAAACTATCCATCGTGTCATGCTTAGGTCTTGATTTTAGATTTTTTAAATATTTAAATGTTTATATAGTTTCTAATTATTATATTTTTTTGTATTTTGGGATTATTTGAAACTAGGAAATACTAGCCAATGATGCACTTAAGGGCAGGGCTATGGGAAGTGATTGTATCATGTGATAGGGATGCTATATCATGGATGGGATGTATCAACTAGGGATGGGTCAAGATGTGATACAGAGTCACATGGTGTACTATGTCTATAATGATCAATTCTCATGGAACTCAAGGTATGATGAATGTGTCTAGATGACCAAAGAATCTATGGCATGTGTTGTATAATAAGAGGGTGTCTCACTCCTTGTGTTTTCTATAGATCATGTTGGATTATCCATGGTGTGTACTAAATATGTACTATATAAGATGGTTCCCTATGTGTTCTTTTAGTAACTCTCTAACATACTTTATGTGGAATAATTGGTTGTATACATGGATCATAAATATGTGTAAAAATAGAATCTATATGTTGATATTGAATATTTGTAACATTACTATCTAAATAACTATTATCACATAGATTTTATACCCATTATTTATTGATGTAGTAACTCATTATGCAAAAATATAATGATACAATGGTAAAACCTCCAAGATGTAAGACCTTGGTAAATTGAGGTTAAACTTTAGAGAAGGTTGGCTTCTTTTCACTAAATTTGGAGTAACTAATAAAATATTAGTTTTATAGAAATTTTGATCCTTTAGTGTTCTTGTTCCTAAACTAGGGTTTGATTGAGAAAAGAGTTTGAGAATGAAATTTTCAAAACTAAAAATGGTGATTGCACTAAATATTTTATAGTGGATTTTAATGCTTTATTTAATGAACACAATAGAATAGAAAAATAGATTGAAATTTATTTGAGCACAAACTCATGCAAATGGAAAATCAGAGGCAAAATTTTGTTATTTTTCAAAGAAGGGAAAAGATAAAAAAATATTTTAGAAGGGTATAAAATACCAAAAATGAATTTGTTTAACTGAAAGAATTAAAAATTCCACAAATATTTAAATAACTTGCATACACAGGGATTTCTTAGACAAGAAAGGCAAAATCTTCAATTTATTTGATTCTCCAAGTTATAGATTGTATAGAATACATTAAAAATGTAGAATAATATTAATAACAAAAAAAATATATATTGGGCTATGAGGTTCTACCCATATTTATACAAAATATCTCATAAATGATATGTAGTTATTAGAGACTTCAATACCTAGTATAAAAATCATGCAAATCTAGAACCTCATGAAAAATAGGCATGATCTCCTATTTGTGGCATCCTTTGACTTTATAAAATGGTTTGTAAATAGTATTCAAGATCTAGGAATGATCTTGAACTTGGTGTGGTGTGGATAGACTTGATAAATATTCATACATTACCTCTCCTTTTCTTCCATGCAACTACAAAAGGCTTTTCATGAAAAATGGGGCACCAATGTGAAACTCAATGTTTAATCAAAAGATAACTTATAAATGGCTCAAGTTAATTTTTTGAAAAAACCTAAGTTTAAATTTACAAGTGAGACTTGTAGAACTTGCAAGTCATACCACTTTGTCAAAAATAAAATTGAAATTTTCAATATGTGTTTTTATAACTTGTCAAAATGAAACAGGTAATTTTCAACTTTACTTTTTACAGTTTCCAACCTATCAAAATAGAAAGTGTAAAATACACATCTCTTTATAAAAAAGAGCTCTAAAATATAGTTGCAATTTTACAATATACAACTTTACAATGTTTTTACAATAATAAAATACAATATATGAGAATATTTTCAATAGAAAGAATTAATCAATTTCCAATATTTCCTCTGCCTCTTTGTCTTTCTTGGCTTGCAATTTCCAAATATATGCATCAAAATCCTTGAAATTTTTTATTTCTTCATCTATGCCAAAAGAGTAAAGGTTGGTGATCTCACAATTTATTGATGTGTCAAATATTTCTCTCCTCAAATCCTTGATTTCTTGCATATCTTTACCCATCTTATCCAACATATTATGATACTTACTATAGTGGTGGATAGAGCTGAAGGTAAAGACTATATTTTTAGCATATTCTTTTTCTACCACTTCCTTGAATTTGGAAACAAATACTTTAGTCCATCATGTGAAATAGTTCATTATTTTGAGAACCAATTTGTGGCCTACACTCTATGGTGGATTGATCAAACCAATGAAATCTAATCCCCATTAGATGAATGGTTGATCTACTTAAATTGGTCTGAGAGGGAATATTGCTAGTCTCTCTTTATTATTGAAGTAAGCACACTTCTCATAGTTTGTTACCCATCAATGGGCATCTTTGAATAATTTAGGCTAGTAATAGCCCCCTATCTTTATTTTGATGGCCATGGTTCTTTCAAAGAAATATCATCCTGATGGACCATCTTGAAATTCTTTGAGCACCTTGGGGACTTTATTATGCTCAATATATCTTGGAATGACTCTATTAATATCTTTTCTAAACATTATTCCATCAACAAGAACATAAATAATATATTGGATTAAAAAATACCTTTTCTTATACTTCTAAAAGTCATACAGGTACTCACCAATATGTAGGAAAATGGTCATGTCATGGATCTAGCTATTGAAAAGAGGTGGATTAGTTGTTTGAGGTGTATTTTGAGCATACACGATTTTAAATACTACTTCAAAAATCTTGATATCAAAAGCTAGTTTTTCACACAATCCTTTTCCTCTAATAATATTTGTGATTTTGATGTCCACATCATATTCCATGACTTTTTTAATTCATCCCACTCTTTTTTTATTTATCTCCCAGCTCAACAGGAACTCTTTGACACTTTGATGACTCACGATCATATGAATCTTATTATTGGAGAACATATGCCTAAATTTATTAAGAGCTTTAATCATATCATATACTTATTTCTCTATGAAACTATAATTTTCCTCATGATTCTTCAAGGATTGATTGAAGAAAGATATTGGTTGTTCCAATTATTCTTGATTATGTTGAGTCAGAATAGCTAAGATGCTTCCTTCCCCTCCAAAGGCATAGTGAATTAAATATTTCTGATAGTTTGGGTTGACTAGGATAGGAGCCTCAAAAATAGCTTGTTTGATGGCTTCAAAGCTGCCTTTTCCCTCATATGTCTAGCTAAATATGATACCCTTATTTAGAATTGCATTAAGGGGTTTGGAAATAAAGGAAAAATTTGGAACAAATCTTCATACAAAGTTATTTTTTCCAAGAAAGCTCTTTAATCCTTTCTTATGGCTTGGTAGTGATAATGTAGATATAACACTTATTCTTTTTGGGTCTATTAGAATACCCTCTTTTGATAGAATGTGTCCTAGTAGTTTCCTTTCATGAACTATGAAAATACACTTCTTAGGATTGAGGGAAACCCAAAATTCTTTGCACCTTTCAAATTTTTTTAAAGGTGATCCAAGTGTGCATCAACATGCTTTGAGTAAACAATGATAACATCTAGGTATACTACGATCATTTCATTTATCAGACCTTTGAATGCCATATCTATGGCTCTCTAAAATGTTGCATATTTTTGTATTCATACATAGCCCATTTTATAGTGAAAGCAATTTTGTATTGGTCTCATTCTTGCACTAGGATTTGGTTATAGCCAGAATAACCATCTAGAAGAGAAAACCTTTCAGATCTTGATATAATTTTTTCCATGAGGGGAAGAAGATAATGTTATTTTAGATATCCTTTGTTTGATCCTTGAAATCTACACATAGCCTGATTTCATTATTTTTATTTCTTGTAGGGACCAAATTTTCAACCCAAGATGAGTGTTTGATAGAAAAAATAATTTTAGCCTCTATTAGTTTAGATAGCTCACTCTTCATCAAGGTTTATATTTTTAGATTAATACGTCTCTACTTTTGTCTAATAGGTTTGGTGTTTAGATCCAATTCTATTATATTCTAGGCTAAGCTGGGGTCAAATCCCCATAGATCATGATACCTCTAAGTGAATTTATCATCAAAATCTTGACATAAATCAACAAAATCTTGCTTTTTAGAATCATTTCATACCTTCCCTATCTTTAGTGATTTTACTTTTGAGATGAATACTGGCTTACAATCTTCTTCATCTCATTTTTTACTTGATCATTTGAATTGAAGATGTTCTCCAGTGTAAAAAGACCCATAGGTAGTTTTTTTGTCTTCAACTAGATGATTTGATCTCCATATTGATATTAGAGTCTTGGCTGGTTCCTATCTGAGAATTTAGCTTCTTCTCTCATAAAGTTGACAATTTGTTGATCACTATCTAAGACTTGTTAATTAGTTGCATTATCAGGAACATATGGCCTTATTATCAACCTTACATGTTGACTATTTTTCTTCTTTATTCCTTCTAAAAGGTTATATTAGGATCCTATAGAGGCCATACAATCATCATATTTATTTTGTGCTCTTGGTACTACTTGAATGTTCAAAGTGATGAAGTTTTATAATAGGTCCCAAAACCTATGTTTATAAAATCTTAATAAATTGTTCTTAGTTATGATTTTAGATATCACTTAGTGTATAATTATCTCACTGTCACCAAATATTTGTCTGGATTTTATCCCTCTCTCTTTGGCTAATTGTAAGCCTTGAATTAAAGCCTAATATTCAACTACATTATTTGTACAAATAAATTAAAGTATGAAAGAATAAAAATATCTCTCCTTCTATGGAGATATCACACACCCACACCATTTCTACTTCTCAAACCATTAAAGAATAATTTCCACATCCCTTAAAGATCTTCAGTTGGCTTTACTAGGTTCAAGATAATTGCATAATTTTCATGAATGTAATATGTACCTAACCCTATTTCCTATACATAGTCATAAGGATCAAAATGAAGGGGTGATCCCCATTTGTCTAGATGAGTGTCTACAATATCTTTTACTAGTGTTAAAACTTCATGAGCCTCTTCCTATTCCTGATCTTGTGGTATATAGTTCATGTCCATAGAGATAGGATTGTATGTCTCAGTATGATCTTTTATAATTGTCTCAACTATTATTTTCACTCTTGTTCCATATATCATCCAAATCAACATGTGAGACCAATTTATAGATAAAAATTCTCCCATCTTTGTAGTGAAATATCATGAAAGACAAATGGAAAAAGTAAGGGGGAAGATCTATAACTGATATGTCTTGAGAGATTGAAAAGCTTAGACAAGTGTGAATAGTGAGATTTAGTCCCTTTATTATTCCTATTTTCTAAATAATAGTTCCATCCAATTAAACCACTCCTTTATTGATAGGTGTATATTTTATGCCAAGGGCATCAACTATTTTTTTGGGCATCATTGAACTGCTAGCCCCTGAATCTACCATATAATTATGAATGATATGCTTCCCTACTATAAGTGAAAGATAGAAATGGGGAAGCTTACCATTTTTTATAATTTTAGTTTCAAATTTTTGTTGACACAAATTAATTATAGCATTATGTCCCTTGGCTAGAACCTTGTTTGTTATTTGGAAATTCCTTAAAGCCTCTTGTAGCAAATCCCTTTAAATGGGAATAGATAGTGTTTCCCACATAGTAACATTTATATTTATCTTCATCATTTTCTCAACAATGCTGAAATAAATATTACCAACCTTTGTTAATTCCTCTATGGGAGCTCTGTCTTATTTTACAAGGTTCATATTTGGTACTTTTGCCTTGGGTTAGCCTGTAGGTACAAAGGGTGGCATTTATACTATGTTGTTCTTTACATGTTTTGGTACAAATTTAGAAGTTATAGTTTGTTCCACCCTAGGGGATGATCATTTTTTATTGATATTTTATTTTAATGCATGTTGGTTACCACTTGACCTCCACCATTGAATAATGATTCCTCTTGATTTACACCATAAAACTCATCCTCTTGCTAGTTAAGAAGCATTGCCTCACCTTAAGTAGGTTCTTATGTATCTTATTGTTAGGAAGTGGATTCTTCCTATTGTATTTGTGTATTTGATATTCCTTTCACCATCAAGGCTTGACTAATAACACCATTATGACAAGTATTATGATTAAGTGGCTGAGAACAAGGATAACACCACTCATACTCTTGAGCTAGGTTATTTTTAATAGGTAGAATAGCTTTAGAATCACTTGGTGTAGGTAGAGCATGGATGTTTTTAGGTTTTGATTACATACCTTGATCCTGTAGCTATGAATTACCTTGGTATGGTTAAGAACTACCTTGATATGGCTACCTATTAGGCTGGTATGCTAGGTTGGCCTACTGATAAGGCTTGTAATTATAGGATTTCTACCTTTTCATTACTAATAACTCATTGTCAAAATTCTTGAGTAGTGACTTAACCTCATATAAATAATTTGTAGGTGTAGGATTCAAAGTTGGTGATTTTCTTGTGGTGGGAATTGGAACAATTTTAGGTGGTGAAATAGGAGGTATTTATAGAAATAGAGGCATTAATGGCCTTAAGGAAAATTTCCCTACTTAAATTAAATAATTTTATGCCCTTATTGTATTTTCATAGGAAATAGGAAGTGTAGTACCACCCATTGACTGAATCATAATAACTATATCATTATTCATGGATCTTAAGTAATATAAGAAAGTATTATTTATATTTGGTTTGACCAATACTACAATTCTATTCCATGTCTTCTAGAAATGAAAATTGAAGTTAGGCATATGCTCATGAAGAGCCCATTGAATAGTAGTTAATTGTTCAACCAACTAAAGGTGGTCACTCTTATATTCAAATTGGGTACATAGTACAATGCCTAACTCATCCCAAACTTGGGTAGAGTTGGGAGCAATACCTCTATACCATTGCAAGGCTTTACCTTTGAAAGAAGAGACTAGGAGTCTAATTGTAACATTGTCTTATAACATGTTGTCGACTGAACATAGATTAACAATATCTTGTATGTGTTCCATAGGAGTGTTATAAGTTTCAATAGTAAAATATGGAAGGATTTTTAAAGATAAGGTAGGTATATCATCACATTGGGCCAACTGGAGTGGGTCGCCTCCATTAAAATCTTTGAAATTTAAATTTCTAGCCATAATGGGAGGTATGAAACTGATGAGAGTACTTGGTGGAGATACAAATAAAATTATAGAATATACTCTAAGGATAGGGACAACTAATTTTAATATCTTTTTAGAAGGAAATGATAATTCTAAAAAATTATCTCTCTTACCTTTAGTAGAAGATCTTGTTTATTTGCATGGCATATGTAAACCTTGAAATTATAAACCCATAAGCTAGTGGAGTTTCTAAGTGATTTTTAAATTCATACGAAGATTTTTTAATGCTCACTAAGAATAACACCAATCCCTTTGTAATTTTTGGGTCCCACTAGGCATGCCAAAAACTATTATCACATAGCTTTTGCACCCGTTCCTTATGGATATAGTAGCTTACTATGCAAAGATCTAATGATACAATGAAAAAAACTCCAAGATATAGGAACTTGGTGAATTGAGGTTAAAATATATATAAGGTTGACTTCATTTCACTAAATCTAGTGTAATTAATAAAATATCAATTTTATAAAAAATTTGCTCCTTTAGTGTTCTTTCTCCTAAACTAGGGTTTGATTGGGAAAAGAGTTTGAGAATGAAATTTTCAAAACTAAAAATGGTGACTGCATAAACTATTTTATAATGGATTTTAATTCTTTCTTGAATGAACATAACATAATATAAAAATAAATTAACATTTTTTTGAGCACAAACTCATGCAAATGGGAAATCAGAGGCAATATTTTGTTATTTTTCAAAGAAGGGAAATAATTATTTTATTTTAATCAAATAATATTTTAGAAGGGTATAAAATAACATAAATGAATTATTGTGACTGAAATAAGAATTAAAAATTCCACAAATATTCAAATAACTTGCATACACAGGGATTTCTCAGATAAAAAAGGTAAAATCTTCAATTTATTTTATTCCTTAGGTTACAACTTGTAGAAAATAAATTCAAAATATATAATAATATTACTAAAAATAAAAATATATATTGGTCTATAGGGTTCTACCCATATTTATACAAAATATCTCATAAATGATATGCAATTATCATAAACTTCAATGCCTAGTAGAAAAATCATGCAAATCTAGAACCTCATTAAAAAGAGGCATGATCTCCTATTTATGACATCCTTTAAATTTGTAAAATGGTTTGGAAAATATCATGCAAGAGTTGGGCATGATCTTAAACTTGGTGTAGTGTGGATAGACTTGAGGGATCTTAATGAAATGCCTCTCCTTCTCTTCCATGAATCTATAAATGGCTCTTCATGCAAAATGGGGTGCCAAAGTGGAACTCAATGTTTAATCAAAAGATAAATTAGAAATGACTCAAGTTACTATTTTTTTAAACCCTAAGTTAAAATTTATAGGTGAGACTTTTACAACTTGTAAGTCATACCACTTTGTCAAAACTGGAATTACAATTTTCAATATGTGTTTTTATAAATTTAGCAATTATAACTTGTCAAAATGAAAAGTGTAATTTGCATGTTTGTTTTTTACATTTTCTAACCTATCACAATAGAAAGTGTAAAATACATGTCTCTTTCTCAAAAAGAGCTATAAAAGATAGTTGTAATTTTACAATATACAACTTTACAATGTTTTTACAATAATGAAAATACAATATATGAGAATATTTTCATTATAAACAATAAATAAATTTTCAATATTTCCTCTGACTCTTTGTCTTTCTCAACTTGAAATTTTTGAACATATGCATCAAAAGCCTTAAAAATCTCCTAGATTCTTTCTTCATCTATTGCAAAAGAGTACAGGTTGGTGATCTCACAATCTATTGATGTGTCAAAAAGTTCTTTCCTCAAAGCCTTGATTTCTTGCATAGCTTTACACATCTCATCCAATGTATTATGATACCTAATGTAGTAGTGGATAGAGCTCAAGGTAACGACTGTAATTTTAGTAGATTTTTTTTCTACCACTTCACTCTGGACCTCTATTTTATCATCATCATTATGTTGGGATAGTGTCAACAACAACTCAGGGCTTTGGATCATTAGTGGAAATATTTTTGCTTATGGACATACAAATTCATAAATACTTTATATCTAATCATTTTTAAACTTTAAATTTATTTAGGTCTAGAATTCCACTAGGTCAATGTGACCTAGATTTATATCTGTGATCTTGGTAGTGTTGGAATCTAGGTTGAGAGTCACCCTGGAGCCTTTTTATTTGAACTTCATTTCCTTTTGAGACATGAAATTTGGAGAGAATGTTTGGTGAAAACCAACTACAAGAGCTAGTGGGATTTACAGGTGCTTACAATAGGTAGAATCTCTAACAAATATTAGAGGTGCTCTAAGTAGGTGAAAATTTTGGTAGAACATAGAGATATTTTGAGTAATTGATAACTCCAAAAAATTAAGAAGTGTTCTGAGCAAGTTAAAATCTTACAAAGATGGTAAGTCTAGATTTTAAGTGGGAATCCTGTGGAACTAGGAGGTGTTTGTAAAAATAGTGGATCCCACAAATATTCTAGGTGCTTGAAATAAGTGAAAATGTTGTAGAAATAGGAGGTGTTTGGAACAAGTCTAAAGTCTAGAGGGACTTTGAGGTATCTCAAAAATAATATTATCTATCTTTTTGGGAATAAATGATGGTATATTTGCCCAAATTTTGGCAAAAATGGAGAAACCCTAGATCTAAATGTAGAAATTTTGGACAAAATCCTAAGGTTTTCACAATTAAAATTGGAAAATACAAAACATAAAAAAACCCTAGATCTCAACCAAGTAGATAATTTGGAAAAATAAACAAATTCTTAGACTATTAAACAATAACAAATCCAACCCTAAAACTAGATAAGGATTATGTAATTAAAAGACCTAGATAATTGCAAATAGTTTTTTAGGAATGTAAATAAATAAAAAAGCTTAAAATTTTTAGGAAAATAGATTCTAATAATTTACAAGGGTTTCAAAAGAATATCATATAGTTCACAATAGTGGCATTTTACTTATAGATGTGGATCAAGGTTTGTAGGTGCTTGTTTGGTATGTGGCTCAAGGTCAATGGCATGGTGCAAGGTCATTTTTAGATCTTTAAATCATCATTAGTAATTTAAATAATGAATTAAAATACCCAAATTTTCATTATTTATAAATTGAAAAACCTATAATTAATACTCTAATTGTGGTAGTTGGAAGTATAATTCTAGAGTTCTCATTCAATTTTTCAATTTTGCAAATTACATTTTGACTTCTAGATGTTGTAAGAAGTGGGATAATGAATTATTTGGGAATGTTAAAATGGAACCCAAAGTTCAATTTACAATTTTTCAAAATTTCAAATTACAATTTGGAGTTTTAGATTTTGTGGATTAGGTTGTTGAGGGGATTTAGAACTTGGATTGCAATTTCTAATTTTGTAAATTGCTATCCAAGTTTCAGATTCTAGGTGAAGTGTTTCATGGGAAAAATAACTAAAAATGAAATTTGTAAAATTACAAATTATAATTTGTGTTATATATTCCATGAGGTGTTTGGTTTGTAAAATCTATAACTTTGATTGCAATTATATTTTTTCAAAATTGCAAATTGTAAATGGGTTTTTAGATTTTGTTGATTAGTGCATCACAAGATTTAGAACTCAAGATGCAATTTGAAAATTTTCAGATTTTAGTTAGAACTCCTAATTCCATTGGTTAGTGCATTACAAGATCTATATCTTGGGAACCAATTTGAAATTTTACAATTACAAATTGCATCTAGAGTTTTGGATTTCACAATATAATTAGAATGTGAGTTTTTGTCAATTCAAGGGATTTTCTCAAAACATTATGGGGTCTCCCTTAAGGTATTTTATTTTATGATATTTTTTGGATAAATATATCAAAAAATAATAATTTTGAATGTGTATCATTTGTCTATAAAATAATGATCCTAAATATGTGTACCATATGTCTCTGAATAATTATCTTAAATATGTGTATCAACCATTCATAGTGGTGGTGGGGGTGTATCAGGTGATATCATTTAATGTAGGGTATTCTCATACCATACTCATAAATATAACCACTCTATTGTAATATATTAACTTTAGGCATCAATGTACTATAAATGGAACTACATGAAGTTTGTACTTCCATGGGCATCTTAACAACATTTTAAATATCCCATTACTCTATAGGACCATAAATGGTGTGGTTAATATGGTTTATCTCTCTTGAAGAGGTATCACTATGTGTTATATTTTATTCTCAACAATGATTTTACCACATACTGGGTAATAAGCAGTTAATATAATCTTAATAAGCTAATTGTTGCTCCTTTTATGAAAAAAATTGAATGAATTTATGTTTCCACTATTACTATGAGATACTATTACCTTTTTATTTATTTTTATTTATATATTCATGATTCACTTTTGGTAAACATATTTGATTATAAGGGATGTAAATTGTGTGCATTATATTTTGCCTTATCTTTTATAACTCTACCTTCTCTAGGTTATTTTATAGTTAGATCTCGAATGACCATTGGTTATGTAATGGAAATTTTCTAAGATAGATTGGTTATAGTAAAATGTGAGATAGAAGAAGATATTATACTAGAAACATTATCCATAAAAGTTTGGTGAACAATTAGTTCCTTTGTAGGAATGCCCAGGGAAATATCTACATTTATTAAATGAATATTATAAGTAGATGGAGAAGGGGATCCTATTGATTGAATGTCATATTTTACAAATGTAATAGCCCATATATCTACAAGTTGTGTAATATTTTTTTATAATGTGTAAAAATAATTATATTTATTCATATTAATATCATGTTATATACATAATACTTTTCCATTGATTTTCTCAAGACAGTGAGGAGGATGATAATAGTTAGGAGGCAAAGTAATTAGCTTCTTATCAAAATATGTTTGTATAATATCATGTGGTCAATCTTTGAAATTTTGAAATTTGAGTGGTTGATACTTTTTGTATTTTGATTTATTCACTTTATGTATGGTTTGTAAGTTGATTCTTTCCCTTTATTGAGAACCTTAACTTGATTTTTTAAAACTAGAATCTTTGGCTTAAGAGGTGTAATAAATGTGTTAAAATTATTGGTTGGATATTATTTTTGTATATTAATGTATTCATGTGCCTTATTTGGATTAGGATTAGATGTTAATTATTATTCTAATGTAAAAGTCTTGTAACAAATAGTTTGAAATGAATCACAAGTGTCATAAATCACCTCCACTTTGAGAGTATAAATGAGGCCTTTAAAAAAATATGTATTATGTTTCCAAATATATTAGTGATATATAAATTAGTGCATATAAGTATTAATTCATATAATATAATTAAAAAATATATCTAATTTTCATTTATGGAGAGAATGTAAGTGTTCATATGTGATTCTTGGTCTCTTTTTTTGAATGTATCACATTAAAAATGTCTCTTCTGACTCAAAATATGAGTGTAAAGACCCACAATGAAAAGAGTGAAACCAATGTAAATTTTTTCTAGTTAATATTTTTGGAAACATTTTTAGTAAAATATGAATACCATAATATATTTACATAGTATCCCTAGAATCATTACTTCCATCAAACATACAAAATGTAGGCATGAGGAAGATGTGAGGTAATGGTGTGTTTAGAATATTATGCACAATTAGGTTTTGATATATATCATTTGAATTAATTATAACATGGTAGGATTTTGTTTCTAGGGTTAGGTGATGTATTTTGTGTTACAAGGCACCCACATGTATTATGGAGATGACTTATTGGGAATGCATGTTTATATCTTTAAGAGGTTCATTCAATGGTTGAATATTATTATTGTAAGTTATTATAGGTACACTATTACAAATGGGTGAAGGAAGTTTAGGAAAAAAATTGTATACTAGGAATGAGTTGAGAAAGGTCATCACATTCATGTGTAACCTCATCATACATATATTCACATTCTAAAGATTTATCATTGCATATTATTACATTGTCATCACATATGATCTCAATAAATAATTCATTTTAAGAGATATTTTGACATTTTATTTCAAGAGGATAAATAATCATCACATGTTTATAATATATAGTATTTATAGAGAGATAAAATGGATTTCACCATATTTTTCCATTTCTAAAGAGATAAAGAATTTCATTTTTTACACATTGTTTTCCATATATATATAGATAAAAGTAACTTCACATTCTTCACATTATTTTTCCATTTTTAAAGAGAGAAAAGGAAATTGACATTATTTACATTATTTGTTCCTTTCTAAAGAGGAAAAAGGAATTTCAAATTATTTTTCCATTTCTAGAGAGAGGAGTTTCACATTCTTTTTCCATTCTTACATAAGGTTTATGTTATTACATTTTATAATGATTAATGAGATGAAATGATGTGGAAAATTTTAAATATAACTGATGTGTATTAGGAAAGGCATATCCACTTATTAGTTCATAAGGTATGCTATAAACATGCATATGTTTATTAGTATCTTGCTTATCTTGTCTTATTGTATGATTTGAATAATAAGACATAGAGGAAGTAGGAGAGGAAGGTTCTTCTATTTGTTCCTCAGTGGATTAATTTTCTTGTTCACTAAAGTCTTCAGTATCATACCAAAATTCTTATTTTTCATCATTATAATTATATCCATAATCATTATCATAATATAATCCTTAAATATTGTATTCTTCATGCATATGATTTCCATTATTAAGTATACACGTTTGGTTATTGGTCCATTAATTATCATAAGCATAAGGAATGATGTTTTGATCAAATATGAAGTCCATAGGATGTAAATCACTAAGTGTTTATAACTTATTATCCATTTTGATTTATTAGGCCTTAAATAAGCTATTTCCATTTAAGCAAGGCCTAATTCAAATAATTGAACAAGCATAGAAGAAATAAATAACCTACCATTCCAAAAAACCAAGATTAATTTTTAGATTCTAAAAGAGGTTTTACATAAAAATAATCATATAGATAAATCTTAGAAATTAATTTTAAAATAGGTACACTTTTCATCCTCTAGGATATATTTACCAAAAATTTTAAATTAAAATTCCAAAGAAATGTTTTAGTATTTTGTTGAATAGAAATAATTTTTTCATCCAATTAATATAACTATAAAAAACATTAGATCATTTGAAAAATATATTTGGTTTGATTTAAATTTTAGTCAAACAAGACATAAACCTAATAAAATAATAAGATAATTAGTGTCAAAAGCCTAGGTAAAAAGACAAAATTTTATAATTGGCACAAAGGGGAAGTGAAAATAAAAAACTAGGTTTGAAAATAAAACCCTAAGGCTAAAACTTGAAACCCTAGAAGGATGAAACCCTAAGATAAAACCTAAGGCTTTTTAGTGTTTGATATGTGTACAAGTTCACCAATATGTTCTAATCTAATATTTATTAATGGGTGAAGATTAATCTAATTAATTAAAACTTTGAAATAAAATTTAGATTAATAAATATGGCATTCAAGCATACATCTATATGTAAAATACTAAGATTTGATTCTTTTGATTTGATTTGATAAAGACATATGATAAATATGGAAAATACTAAAAAGATAATGATACTTATATTTTTAGTTGAGTGTTTGACTATGGATATATTCTAAAAGTGTAAATTAGGGATAAACACATCTTTGGTTTATTTGGTTCAAGAACCGATTTGTTTCCTGCACTGGGTCAATTATGTAAGATCAAGTTAGTACCATCAATTAATACTAACCTATAGGTTGGTGTTAATGAAATTGAAAGTGTGGAACACTAACTATATGGTCACTTATGACTATATTTTATTACTCTGTGTTTGTGATCTTGAACCCTAATAACACATACATATTTAGAAATTAATTTCCTTTGTCTTTAAACCCTAGTTAAGATTGTGGGGGATATAAATATAAAAAAATGGAGGAATTATAATGGGTTGAGCTGATCACAATCATCCCCACTTGATGATTGGATACTTCATATATATATATATATATATATATATATATATATATATATATAATACTCTAAGGAGGGAAATCAAACCACACATAGTTCTCCCACATAATGTGATTATGAAATTGTGCTTCTTATCTCTATGTAGGTAACTAATTATTGATATTGATATTTGAAAATTCTTAATTTTACTTATACTTTGAGTTCTTCAAACTTGGCTTATATGATTTCTCCTAGTGATAGGTATACAAATTAGGAAGAATAGGGAAAATTTTGTCTAATGTATAATAGTGTAAAGATGTAAAACATATAAGTGCCTAATTCCTTTTGAATTAAACTATGATTATTTATATATGGATCCATTTGAATAATTATTCATGCCATTAGCATACTAGGATGACATAATGAACCTAAATACAGGTTTTATTTTATAAAATTTTGTTACATGGAGTGGGTTAGTTCAACTAGTGTGGGTCATTATCGATTGGTGATAATGACAATAATTATTGAAACTAACTCATGTGTATGTGGATTGATATGAGAGTCTATAAGTGTTTATGTAGGATATTTAGTAGGTTTAGAACAAATAGTAAGGCTATTGTAGTTGTATTAAAAATAAAAGGGTTGACTCATAAGATATCATGTTTTAACCCTTTTTAGATGGGTTAGGGGGAATAACCTAATCAACTATGGAGTAAGCTATTCTAAAGCAAGATAATTAAATGGATTCAAATTTATAATATTCTAATAAATATGTTAAGTGTTGGAATATAATAAATTTAGATAACTACAATTGCAATCAATAATATTAAAGTTATAATACAAAGGAGAAACAATAATTATCTTATGCAATTATGCATAGGGAGATAAAATAGGAATGTGTGTGAAGAAGATTGTTTGATGATCCATCTCAATTCATCAGATTATAAAAATTAGATCTCTATTAATTAGGACACTACCATCAAACTTTCGAACTACCCTCCATGTTAGTGTCCTCCTATGTAAGTTTCTATCATTCCATGAATACAAAATCTTTTATAGAATGACAACCTACTCATGTTAGGTTTCAATGTCGTATTAGAGATTATTAATTTAGATCTCACACATAAGTTCCTTGAATTAATATTATTATCAAGAAACTTGTCGTGTCACTTTGAAAAAAAAAGATTATTTGGTTCAAGTTAAGTAGATATGATCTCAAATACCCCTTTTTCAATGAGCTCTACCTATATAGACATATACTCTAAAGTGGGCCTCAGATTGATGTAGTTATCCCCATTATGTGGGCTTGTGTGTGAATAATTATGTAATATGTTATATGGGAGTTCATATAGTGATCTATCTTATAACTTGAAAAATACTACTTATGTCCTACTTTTTGAATGATTTATACTTGTAAGAATACTACTCATATGATTGATTTAGAAATAGGGTAGAATTTTTGTAGTATAACTTAGTTGTGCAATTTATTTTTAGTACTATAGTATGAAATTGATTAATGATTGATATATGTTTTAAATAATGGTATTTTACTTGTATTCATACCACACCTTTTGAAATTAGATCACATGAGGGTTAAGGGAATACCATAGGCTGGCTCATACATGATGAAATATTTTCAAATTTGATTGTTTGGAAGGTAAGGCCACTAGCATCAAATTTGGGACATTAATGTTAATGTTAGTGTTCTAATAAATAAGGTAGTGTCTTACATAATATAAAATTATTGATGATATATAGTTTATATTAGGATATAAATTAGTTTTTATACATACTATGAGCTACAGGGGATTTGGGTCATCATAATATCATGGCCAAATTATAGGATAAGTAGTTAGTCATAGTGAGATGGTAAATATGAGAATTTTAGCAATGACATGATATTGAATTGAATAATTGAGCTATTATTTCTATTTTTAAAGTTTAAAATACTATAATATCATGTGAAATCATACTTGAGTATTTAAATTCCACCCCCATTCAATATAATAATGCATAAGGATGAAATTAATAGGTTTAAATAAAAGAAATACATACCTTGTTGTGTGAAACACACCTTTCCTTTTCTTGATCCCTATTTGAATTCAATGTTTGTGTATTACCTGAAACCAAGAACATGTTATAGTGTATATAATATGAAAATTGAATAATTTCAATACTTGAAAGTAAAGAGAGCAAAGAAGGAATACACATGTGTCGATGTAACCATGTTGCCCATTGGTAATTTACTTTGGTGATGATTCTTCCCTAAAGTATTTGGAGTGAGAGAGGATAATAATTTAACCTTATATATATGAAGAGGAGGATTGGAATGTGATCATGCCCATAATCTAGTGTAAGGGTGAGTTGTGACAAGGTAATTGAGAGTATTGATTCTTAATCACACAGCTCAAGTGTAAACATAATCTAGTGAATCTAGCTAATATAGCCAATATCAAGTGGTGTAACCATCTAAACATAAAAATATGAGTATTTATAAGGTCATAAAGGTCACTAAATCTTAGCCACACTAATTAAGGGAGATAACTACTGTAGACAGTTAAAAGCTCAATTAATGAATCTTGAAAAGGCTGGTGTATCAATGTAATATGAAAGAAAAATGAATCTTGTTCATGATCCCTAATAAAATCATATTTAAGTGATGTATAATATAATATATATCTATGATTTGGAGTATTTTCATGGCATATGAACATCTAATGATAAAGTATCTATCAAAATGCAACATTTTCTCTATAAAGTGTGTATAATATCTATTACAAATTTCAAAAAACTATGTCCCAAATATTTGAAAATCAAAGCCAAATGCATAATAATATGTCCCAAGTTTATATTTGAATTATGTAAAATGTATCAAATTCTAATAATTCTATAAACTATGTGTGTGTGAACTTATGTCTCTATGACATACTCCCATTTTGAGGTGAGCGGAATGTAATATGGTAGTAACCTTATCTCAAAAAGATAAAATAACCATGCCATGTCTGTATTAATCATGTATTCAAGAATCATATAGTGGTATTATTCCTAAGTATATATATCAATTAATCTCATAGTATCTAATAAATATAATCCCTAAGGTACATGATATGTGCATATATTGAAATTGAATATTTATAACATTTTAGTCTTTTACATTTGACAAATATCAATAAGGGCTCTAGCCTTCAATTTTAGACCTCCATGTTGCCAAAAGGATCACCTTCACCATCTCATTATGAATAAATACTTATATCTTAGTCCAATACATATCATTATGATGACCTAGGTATCCTACACTACACTTAAATATCAAAAGTTGATAAACATCTTTCACTGTCAGTTTTAGATCTGTACCTATTTTCTAGCTTTTTAGACACTACCAAATAGAAAGGGATGTTGCCACTAATGGTAGTGTCTAGATCCTTATATATTGTCTAGTTTCCAAAATTCATCCAAATTAATTTTTATTCTAAACCTATGGGTTAGCTTATTTTTCTTATTGAACCCTACAATGAGATATTTTAAAAAGGTGTGGTATAAATACAAGTATAGTCATTCTAATTCATCATTTAACAAATATGAGGCAACCACCTACTAAAGATCAATTAATAAACTTAAAAACAAAGTTATTTTACCATATTCATCCATATTTACATACCAAACATAGGATTAGTCATATCATAGGTATGAAGCATTTAAAGAACAACCCATGAATGATATTTGTCAAGTTATAGGCTTAATCACTACATTCATCAACATATAGTATTTTGCACCCTTGTGCACACACATTCCCACACATAGGAAATAAATACATAAGTTTGAGGCCCTTAAAGTATTATCCATGTAATAAATAACCATTAATATAGTGGTCTTTGAGTCAACTCAAAACTATGAGCCCGCTAACCCATTTTTAGCAAAACCCATTATTAGGGTGAAGATATAGGGTTTGATAAATTTGTAAAGAATGGAAACCTATATGTCATATCTAAATATATCAATATAAATTAAAAAAATTATAATGTTGAATTTGGTGACATCAATGTCTAGTCATCATTCCATATTGGCCACTTGTGTCACATCTAGACACTTGCATTGATGGTTGTGTCTAGATCTGATGATAGCATCTATAACTACAAAATTACAATTTTGAGAATCTAACAATTGATCTAGAATATTGACCTTGCATACTTTTCCCTTATTGTTAGTCTAAATTTACCTTCACATAATAAACCTAGATAACTATCATTTCTCTTTGTTATTATAATTAATTGAGCATCTTTCAAATTTAGTACTTTATATATTTAGCACATCTTAGTATTATAATTTAAAATATTCATTTATTTGAGTTTGTAAGTGTTTAGCTTGCTATAGATTCATTTTTTTGGTAGTAGAATGGAGTTGTAAAATCATAGAGTATACATGTTTTACAAATGTGTGATGGATATTTGATTGTATAACATATTATTATTTATATGTATGTAACCTATGTATATATTCCAAAGTTTTGTGGAATGTGAAAAGAATCATTTATGTCTAAATACAAAGGATGGAATGTGAGGTGATAATGTATTGTAAAAGTATATATATAGTGCTTAGTTATAAGAAAAAGGAGTTATAAAAGCATAGAGATTAATATAGAGATCTGATAATGGTATTCTTGAATATATTTTATCCTTGTTTTGTGTGTAGTGAATGATTTATTTTGATCAAATCTATTTAATCACTTAAAACTGATAATGAGTGCTTTTTACATGCTCGTCTCCACTCCTAGAGTTACTACATAATTATTAACATAAAAAATCTTTGATTTTTATGCATTTGTGACTACTTTTTGCTCCTACTTCCTACTTGGCACATTAAAAAATGAATTGACATGTTTTGATGGGTTTTTAGGAACCTCTAGTAATGATGGTGTAGTGAGTATGGAAGATTAAAAAATGTTATGATGGCTACCTAGATATAAAGACTTGGAATGATGGATCAATGAATGAATTCAAAATTTCATAGAAGAAGCAAAAATAATAAGAAGATATAAGCAAGAAGTGATTCATGAAAATATATATGATGAAATTTATGAAATATTTTGGTGTGAATTTCTTGGACTACTAGCTACATGGTTATCAAGAATTGAATACTACTATTTTTAGCCAAGAAAAAACATAATTCTTAGTTTAGATAAAAGAGATAATAGAAAACATATGAAAGTTGGATATTAATTGGACTCATGCAATAGATAATTAGTAAAAACTACCATCAATAGATGCATCACTAATTTTTATACACAAGGTTACATTGTATTTGATGTTGCATAAGATATATTTATGAGAGACATTGGAGGAAAGTTTCTATAATGACTACCTACCCTTGTCAAAAATGTTTGTTGTAGAAAAGGCCATGATGCCTAATCCTACCAACATGGAGTAGTCACTCCAGGTGAAGGGGATGTGTGTGATAATGAAGAAATAATAAGGGAAGCTTGAACCTAGAACCAAAAGATGGAGGATGCAAATAAGTATAGTGAAAAGTGGATTTTGAGGTTGGATTAAGACATGTGATAACAAAGAAGATGGAATAAATAGAATAATCATAAAGTATATATGAGTATAAGTAGAGAAGGTAGTGTAGAAGATAGAGAAGGAATGAGAGATCATAGGAGAGAAAGATCATTTAGAGAGGATGAGGATAAGTAAAGGACTGGGATCAAGAGAAGAGTAGGTGTAAAGATAGATAGATGCTAAAGAGATGTAAGAAAGTGGAAAGGAATAAGAGGATCAAGTATATTGGTTAGAAGGTAGTTTTAGATCATAACTAGAAGGGATGATAATTTTTGGAAAAGAAGTACAGTATTTTGAATAAGTTATGCTAAGATGTGGGAATAAATCAAGTTTAAGTTCAAGTGAAAAAAAATTCATAAACATGGATTATTCATTTCAAGGGTTCATATCCCCTATGCCTAATTTATCATAAAAAAGAACAAAAAGTGCTAAAGTTATTAGAGACAATACCCAATTTGACTCTTTTACAGATAAATTTGGGAATCATAGTGAAGATACCAAGAAAGTGTTGGATAGGAAGAAATTAATTAAGGTAATATTTTAGGTTTCACCAAATCTTAAGACATTTTCTAAGTGTAGTCCACCACCACCACCAATTTAAAGTGTGTACATAATAGGCATAGCTCTCAACACCTAATTTTTTTTCATGTTAACACCATATGATGGGTCTACTAACCCTAAAAAATATCTACTAACTTGTGAAATGAAGTGTAAAATTAAAAATATAATTTCATACAAGTAAATAAGTGTGAGCTCATAGAATCCCTAAAAATAAGAGCTCTGTATTTAATTTTCAAAAGGCACACTACCAAATTAAATTTTAATGATGTCAAAGGCTAGTTGATAAGATAATTAAAAATAAATAAATGTGGGAGTCAAACAATCCAAGAGCTGAAATATATTTATCAAAAATTAGGTGAGTCAATATGGGATTATGATCCCAAATTTTATGATGTAATGAATAGAGTATACTTTGTATTGTAGGATAAAGATAAGGCCAAATGGTTTTTAAAATACTTGTGATCTTGGATTAGGTTTGGAATTATTTATACACAATTATATAATAAGTTAGATGTTTATGAAACTACACTCTATGTGTAATAGATAGAGGATTATGGATATAGACCACAACCTATTGTGAAAATCGATACAAAGATAGATGCTATGTTATGCATGATGGAGGAGATACTTGAAAGTAACAGGCCAAAGATAGGTCTTAGGTGAATGAAATGTGGAAAAGAGGGGCACTATAAAAATGAATACCCAAAAGTTAAGATGGAATTATACAAAATTTTCCATGTAGTAGGGCATGCAAATATAAAATGTCATTTATCAAAATAGTACATTAAACAAACTTAGAATCTATACTGTAACTTATACAAGTTTCACAATATTGATGGCAAGAACTCCAAAAATTTAAGGAAGATATAAATGAGAATGTCTTCATAATCATAACACAATAGATTCCATTTACAAATCCATGAATCCTAATCCCAAACATAGATATGAATTTTACAATATAGATTGTTCCTAGATGAGTACCAACCTCACCTTAGTATCAACCATAGTCTCTCATAGGTTGGACACCAAAGATCCTTGGTATCCTCAGTATAAAATGGGATGGAATCTTATATATTTATAGTATTGATACCCATGGAATTATACATAGAATAAATAAAAAAATTAGGATGGGATCCATCTTATCTTCAAAGAATGTATAAGGGATATGTTGGAAAATAATAACAAGTTTGGGGTTCTCTTTAGAGGAAATGATGATATGAGGGTTTGAAACAATTAGGATGGGGATTTTAAAAAATATGAGGCATATATAGAGGAGGTTACCTAGCTGGATATCAAGTAGGAACCTAAGTACATGATGAACAACCAAGGTATCCACCAATTTTATGTTATTTGTGTGGGGAGTATAACCACTTTGCATAAAATTTCCCAACTAATGCTTAGAGACAAATGTAATGTGTTTATTGTAGAGTTTCATAACAATACCACATTTAAGATTCCCCAAATTTAGAAAAGTAAAGAAAAGATAAGTCTTTACAAAATGTAAACTTTATCAATTCACACCCCAAGGATCCTAAATTTATACAGGAACTTACATGACATCAACATGTAGAGTAGGGATTACCTCCTATAAAAATTATTTAAGATTAGAGAATCAAAAAGTTATAATAGGATAAATATCCTAACCCTATGATATAAAGGGGTTTGAATTACCAAGAAACTCAGGTACTATAGAACATTCAACAATAGGATGCATCAGTGGGAAATATTATAACAATTGATGTGTAGATGTATGGGAAAATTATGCACATCATGAGATAGGATGGAGTAGTTACTTCCTTGACTGATCTTACCAAATTTATAATTTCCATGTAAAATTAAGCTATATCATAAAATATAAAAAATATCCTATAAATCATGTTGGAATGCATATAAAATGGGTAAAAATGCACTAAAAAGGTAGTATGGTATGTGAAGACTAAGAAGACTTGGGATGTTGATTCCTATATGGATATTGAATTATTAGGATACAAAGTATTGAATTATATGTTTTATTTTGAAATAAAAATCAATATGATTCCTTGGTATACATGGGAAACTATTGGCCAACCATCACACAGTTATAGTCTAGTAATGCTAAGCCTTGTAGTATTGGTCAACTAGAGGATGTGTAAATTGAATTTACAAAGGTAAGCTTGTGAGGCTATTTTAAAGTAATTGATATGAATATTGATGATACACACTATCCTATGTTTATTGGTAATAAATGGGCTTATTATGTTTATATGACAATTAACATAGTGAAACATCATTTGGAGGCATACCAAGGGGATAAAATTATCATTATACACTTGAATAAAAATGAGAGTAAATCATATATCATACCTAAGGATTTGGATTCACCTTTCTTCTATGGATATAATAGTTGGTTTAAGGTGAGTTTTTTTTAACTATTTAGGAATTAGATAATGTAAATACTATCTTGTTAAAGGGATGAGTATAACAATAACTTGGAATGAAAATAGGAAATAATTGATTTGACAAGACTTTCCCAAAATAGAAAAGATATAAAGAAAGAGCACATATCTAGAGTAAAAGAGGTATTTATGTGACTTAGGAGGTTAAAATAGGATGGATAAATAGTCAGACACCTTTAATTATATGATGGTAAATTAAATATAGATTTGGATAGTATCACTTTTATGTGGATAGTAACACCATATGACAATAGTGTCTAATTATGGTGTTTATGTCCCTCTTGGAGGAGTTGTCTAGAATTTTCAAGGAAGCTACGGGAGGTTTTGGGGAACCTGTAAGTAGTTTTGTGTCTTTAAAAATATCACATGTGTCACTATTTTCATTGAATATCTTCCAAAACCCTAATGAGTACTTTCACACATGAAATAACAACTAGATCTAATGCAAAAAAGGGAAAAACTAGGTTATGGGATATTATGATCATGCAGAGTAGAACCCTTGTTGTGTTGGTTATTACCTACATTAACCCCATTTCTAGGGGTCTCAAATTGTATGTAGTTCTCCCTTAGGTAATGCACATAATCAAAATGCATGGTATGATAGAACTAAATTCACTTAGGCCCTTCTTTGATCAAGCATGCAATGTCTGAATGTAATAACTGATGTAGTATGTATAGTATTGAGCTATACTATTGACTAATTTTATGTAATTATGTGCCCAAATAGTAAGTGCTAGATGTAAAATTCCTTGTGAGGATATTTATATAGAATGAACTTTGATTTGAATGTAAGAACTTATTAATTGGTCAATAAGTCATAAAAAAGAGATAAAAACATAATAAAATGCTTAATGTAGGGTTAGGGCACAAAGCATAGGAGAAAATGACCATCAAACACTAGATACATAATTGGACACTAAAATCACATGGTGATACTATTTTGATAATGGAGCTAGTGTATTGAGGCCTAAAAATAAAGTTAAGACTAGGCAAGACATGCTAGGGGCCCTTGTGACTGGGAAGAGGTGACTCAAAACCACTAGGGGTGAAATAAATAGGAAAATAAGACATAAGAAAGATAAAAATACCCAAAATGACCATTCAATTAAGGGCTATATTCATCACTAAGAATTTTATGTAAAAGAATAATAAAAGACATAGTACTTATCTTTGCTTGACCAAATTAAGGCATATACATTTCCCCCCCTTATATTCTAGTAATGCAATGAAATAAAAGTACTAGAGTAAAAGAAAAAGAGGAGTGAGTACCTATGATTACTTGTGTGTATGTGTTTTGGACCTAGATCACTTCTTAGCTAGAGAAGTGGATAGGAGATGGAGTGAAATATGTGAAGAGTAAATCCATAATGTGGGTGTCCTTTGTACTGAATCTAAATAGTGGATTGAATCATGAGGAAAAAACCCTATTTTTCTCCCACCTTGATATCTAGACTAAATTTGAGTATGTAAATTGGATATGTGGAGAAATAAGGCTCACTTTACCCTAATCTAATATGTGTATTGAGTCTAAGTATGTAAATTGAATATGTGGAAAAACAAGGCCTACTTTCCCCTACTCTGATGTGTGCATTAAATCTGAGTGTGTAAACTAGGTTTGGTGGAAGGCCATAGATAACCACTATAAATGATCATGTGAACCAAATTGGTGAAACCCTAATGTCATCTTGGTGATGATGTTAGTGTATCTTAGTAATCTAAAAATAGTGATCAAGGATGTGTGCTCTACATCATGCCCCTAATCTTCATATCTGACTAATATAGCTATGTATCTAAACATAGTCAAACTATATATCTGAGAATAAATATCAATGATGTGTGATCTACATC
This sequence comes from Torreya grandis, assembly GCA_037957365.1. Classification (NCBI taxonomy): domain Eukaryota; kingdom Viridiplantae; phylum Streptophyta; class Pinopsida; order Cupressales; family Taxaceae; genus Torreya; species Torreya grandis. Next base: position 1,317,417 of record JARHVA010005092.1, read on the forward strand.
ATGCTCTTCATCTTGATATCTAAGTAATGTAGCTATGAATATAAACATCTATATATCTAAGTTAAAATGTACATCTGAGTCAAACTATATATCTGAGCCAAATTATATATCTACATCAAACTATATATCTACATCAAATATATATCTAAATCAAACTATATATCTGAGTGAACTTGCATAACTACATCAAACTATATATCTGAGTGAAGTTGTACATCTACATCAAACTATATATCTTTGTCAAACCTGTGTGCTTGAATATTTATATCGTAGTAGACTTATGTGTCTGAATATCTATATCTTAGTGAACATATGTCTGAATATGTGTATATCTAAAGTAATTTGTGTGTATTTCCCACCCTTTTGCATAGAGATCCAAGATTAAGGTAAGGGTGTTTAACCAAAAGTGGTAATGATTAAATGTGTTGGTGTTAATTAGTGGGGGTGGTGTTTTAAGTTTGAATATTTTTCTATTGTGATGGAGTCAATTGTTTAAATTAGTAATGGGATAGACATTTAATCTATATTTATTTTATTATGGTAATATAAATTTTATTGTTTTTTAGAATTAAATGTGATCATTATATTTGTTTAACTAATATAGGGTGAGGTACATTGAGGTCAAGTCCCACATGTAAGAAATGTCTTGCAAATTAGAGTTAGATTTATCTAGATATCAAGATTACAAGAATTTGGTATTAGTTGGTGAAATTGGCATGCAAGGTCAACCTTAGTAAGGTGGTATTTTATAAATGTGACTTAAATAAGTTAGTTGATTAGTTTGATAGTTCATTTGCATCATTTGAGTTGATAGTTATGGTTTATTTTGAGATAGAGAGTATGGCAAGGAGACAAAGAGTGACTTTGACCCAATATAAGGAGGTAAAGGTGCTTATCTAGGCTGAGTAAGAGGTTACCCTAGTAAGAAGCCTATAATTTTTCCTTTTTCTTATCATTTATAGTAAAATTTTTACTATTTTATTAAAAATCTGGTAGTTTAGGGCCATTTTTGGAAATGTGGTGTTTTTATCTTGATATTGGTGTTAGTGTCCTAGATATGGCACTATTATCGAGCACTATTATTCTATATGCAACACTAGTGTCTAGTACACCTAGTTTATGATTCTTGTTATTATTGGCTAGTGTTTGATGTGTATTTTTGTATATTAATATTATATCTTGCATTACTACTACTAGATTTGGTAGATTTTTTACAAGTTTATATACACATGAGAGAGTTCTAGAATGGCTAGATGATGGAGACCTTATGAGGTCTACCGCTAATAGATGTTAAGATGGACATGGTAGGAAGAGATGGTATGAGTCACATGGCATCCTTAGATATAATAACTTGGTATAAACACATGATGGATGCACTATGTGATAGGTGTGATAAAGATACCTACATGTTTTAGTTACCTATTGGGGAGATGACTATCACCCTAGAGGATGTGTATAGGATCATACAATTACTTATTACTAGGAAGAGAGCAATATTATAGGAGGATATTGGTGATCAATCTATACAACATGATACTATGTATTTTTATATAATGTCTATAGGGACTCATCATGTAGGGAGCCATAGTGATATATTATTTTCATTAAATGTCATAGCAAATGTTTTTGTGGTTGTCAAAGTTTTTAGTGATTTTATTGGATTCATTTGAGGCTATAGATGGGAGTGGGTTATTGATATCATACAAGATGCATGAGATATTATAGGATATAAAGGAACACAATATCATATACTCATGGGGTTGTATTATGTTATCCCACTTGTACCAATATTTTTACTATTTTACATATGAGATGTGTGCAGGAGGTATTTGATCTTCCACACTATTACACTATTAGGAATATGAACCTATAGTAGTGAGTAGACTAGTATTGCCTTGATGATTTGATTGGGCCCACCTAAAATCATTTAAAAATAGGTGGACTAGGATGACCCACATGCCCAAAAGGAGCATGATGAAATGTCAATATGTGTTAGATAAGTTGATGACTAGAGACATTATTTGGAGGCCCTATAAAGAATATGAGGGATGCCCTAAGTATGATGCTTAGTTGATATGGTTTTGAGTGATCTATTGGTTACATTACCATTGGGTTAATGCATATGAGAGGTTCCAATATGAGAAGGTGACAATATAATTTGATGTTACTCAAGATGTGCCCCTAGTGTTAGTGGTGCAATTGAGGAGTCCTCAAGCTCTAGTGAGGCCAAGTAGTAGGCCTAGACAATCAGCTATAGAGTTATCCTTAATTTCATCAAAAATGTGGGATCTAATTATTTATGTACTAAATTTGGATGATGTAGGAGCTATTAATTCATATATATCCTAGTGGAGAGATCATAGATGGGCACCTCAATTTCCAAGACGTAGGATTATTGCAAGGATGTACTGAATGTAAAACCCTTTATGGTTATCAATGGTAAGTTGTTACTATATGTTTTTATATTATATGTATTTGGTTACTTATTTAATTAGATAAGCATATAATGCATTATGTTGGTATGTGCAAGTTTAGGTGCTGAGAGTATTTGGAAACTACCATCGAGTCTACACTCTACATAATGACATGACATATTTTTGATGATGTCATAGATGATGGATTAGTGGAGAGGACCATGGATGTTTTTGGTGTTCATGCTCATTTTTTCATTTGATATTTCATATATACTCTTATGTATAGGTGAGATAATATGGATAGGGATGAGGCATGTGTAGAGTTATAGATACATACCCTGCCTATACTTGATTCTCTAGGTGGGGAAAGTAGTTAGATAATGGATGATTACATATGTATACAATGAGATCATGAAAAGTATATAGTCAACCTAGGTGTTACAAGAGATAGAGGTAGACATATTCATTAATTAAAGTCATGAAAGGATAGTAGGGCCTCTAATTCTAATGTGGATGCATATGAGAGTGAGAATGAGGGGGGTGGTCCTAATGGCCGTGTCTAAATTATTGATTGATGTAAAATATTTTTATTCAAACTATGTTTTAAGTTATATATATGGATGTTTGTTGCTATAAACGGGCATTATATATATTGGTATCTTGATCTGGTTATATTTTTCCATGTTTACATGTGTCTAAATTTTTTGATTGTGTTAAATGGTGATACTTCTATATGGTATATGTCAAGGTAATAGTAATGAACTTTTTTATTTATTTAAAAATGTTTAATTAGACATGTGTAGCGGAATATGAATTTTATTTTTTAGTATAGGTTTTATAGGAGTTTTTAAGGATATATGTGTGTAGATCATGTGACTACAATATGCACTATTTGAACTCAGATGGCATGATGAACAAATGACCATACATGTCATTATGTGTTAGTGTAGAAGTAGATTCTTGAATTAATACTAAATTGATAAAATACTAGTGGCTAGGTGTGTAGACTCTGTAGTAAATAGATTGATTAGTTGTCATGCTAAAACTATACCCTAAGCTTTATGATCTTTGAAAAATATATTGATTGGTTTCTAGACTATGTTATGATGTTTGTAATCTCTTTTAAATATATTGATTGGTGTTTAAAATAATAATGTACTCTAATCTTTGTGATTATTTCCAAATATCTTCATTGGTGTGTGAATTGAGACTATACTCTAATCTTTATGATTTTTTCCAAATATATTAATTTTTGTGAGAATTGATGTTATACTCTAATCTCTATGAATTAGCTTCCATCTATACTAAATCTATCATGCACAATATTTCTCATAAATAGGTGTCCTATAAACCAAATGTGTCATATGATGAGTAACCAATGGATCCTTAAAGGGAACATCCTAGGATAACTCTATCATATAGGAGTGTGATCTAGGAGACTATGAAAACTAATATCTCCATGCCCCTTGTGTGAATACTATAATGCCTTTGTTGAAATACTAGCTAATATGGTCTTAGAGTGAATAACAATTATTGTTTGAATGCCCATTTATCTTATGAAAATTGCAATATGGCTTACGTTGGACCCTATAAAAATGGTGTGATGGATGATGATTAGTAGGAAAAAGTGTGATCATATCCTTATCTAATAATGTAAGTATGATGCATGAGACCTATATTTATCTAAAAACTATATAACCCCTCTGTGTGTGTCTTGCTATCTACTCATTGTAGGAGATACTTTGTGAAGTGGCTCTTTTCCATTATTGTGTATCTTTATCAGTTATTTCTATTCCATTAGTTTATTAATAAAACATTTAGTAGGTTTGTGTACCATGTTAGATTACTATGCTATGTAAAACCTACATGCAAATTTGCCTCTAAATGTGTAGTAACTAGTCCTAATTCTATCTCCTAATGTTATAACTATGTTACATAGATGCTGGAATGATTTGGATATTTAATATAATAATTTATCCTTATAAAGAAAAATTAGGCTTTTGCAAAAGATGTATTATACCTCTAAATATATTAGTTGGTAATTCAACTAATGCAAACATGATTTGAATCTTAGAATGTATTCAGTTATTGGTCTTGTCTCACCTTGGTATAATGAGGGTAACCTCTCATGATGTGACTCAAGGTCCCTTATTATATATGTAGTGCCTAAGAAAGACTAATTTTAACTCATCATATGTATATATTGACCTAATAGGGATTGCATGATGGAACCAATTTAGTGCTTCCCCATTTAGGGACTTTGGAAATAATTGTAGCAGAGTCAACTTATTGGTGACATGTGCCATGGATTTCTCATAAGTTTGAATGTGTAAGTATGGGTCCCATTCCCATCAAATGTAGGTACAAGTGGCATCTAAAATTTTCATGGAAACCTTGTAATGAAGATTCTATGTGGAATAGGATTGTCATGAATGACATTGGAATCGGCCCAAGATTGGTATGCTTTATTCTCCAATGTGATATGTTGTACTTTTTGTAAATCACCCATGACATGCATCAAGGAAATTACCACTTGTGAAGGTATATTATCATAGTCAAGGGATTCATTTAACTCTTGAATTTTATTATTTATCTTAATCATTGGTATATTATATTGGGAACATTTTTTAAGGAGTATTGGTTTTCTATCTTTAACCTTTAGAAGGGTGATAACTTGGACCTGGTTAGAGGGAAATGAGATATCACCCTCATTTGTGTTAGGTTGAGAATATGTTCTACTATAGTAAGGGGGGTTGAGGGAGATTCATTG
>JARHVA010005093.1:7500-62500 GCA_037957365.1 Torreya grandis
GAGAAACTTATATGATGGTGGGAAAATATAATAAATAGTCATTGAATAATGTAATGGAAAAAACAAATATGTTTCCTAAGGATAATGGAAGAATAAGGTAAATTCAAAAGACATAGCTAAGAACTAGATATAAAATAGACTTAGTAGTGGAGACTTTAGAAAAATAAAAACAACTCTAAAAATTGAAATAACTATAAGATACTAAAATAGAGGAGAGAACGGAAGTAGAAAATGAACTAGAAGAGGAAAATATAAAAATGTATGAAATTCTATAGGTTGTTACCAATCAAGCCAAAATAATCCTAGAAAAAGAAAAAAATATATATAAAGAGTTAGTGGAAAAAGATTAGATAAATATAAAGCGAAGGAATTGAAAAATAACCAAGAAGAAGAAAATAAAAGGAAGGAGGAAAAAAATAGGAAAAATATAAGAAGACGCAAATAAAAAGGAAGAAGAAAATAATAAAAATTAAGAGGAGGAGAAAATATAAAATGAAGAATAAGGGAGAATGTATGAAAATGGAGGAGGATAATTAAAAAGAAAAAGAGAAGAAGAGAAGAAAAATAGGAAAAGGAAATAAAGGAGGAAAAGGACCAAAATAAAGAGTAAGAAGAGAATAAAAATGTATAAGTCATCAATAAAAAATAGGAGGATTTAAAATAAATAAATAAATAAGAGGATGAAAAGGAAAAAAATTGAAAAAAAGTAAGCAACCCATTTGAAAGCTTCATACACAAAGGAAATACCATTAAATGACAAATTCATAGTGCCTTGAGAGTGGTAGAAACTATTATGAGCATCACAATTAATCCAATATACCCCTTGAGTAGGATAAAGGTAAAATCATCTCAGTATAGACAAATTCCATATACCATCATGGTGCCACCATGTTTATTCTAGTCTAATACAAGAGGACAAACAATTGTATCCTTGAAAAATCTCACACTGATAGAGAAGCAATTAGTCTAGGAAAATATTATAAAACCACCAAGGTATATTGAATGGCATAGTGTGTGAACCTAAAAGAAGTCATTAAAAGGTATTTGACTACCCTAACCACCACTAGAGCATAGTATGATCATAATACAACATGGTTGATAAAGAAACAATTGGATGAGAGTGTATATAATTTAATTCATGCTTGAGACACATTGGATAAAATCATCATCAAAGAATCATGTATTGTAGAGTATGAAGAATAATTGTTTGGAGAATAATTAGGAGAAAATTAAGCTAAGAGAACTGAGTAAAAGGATAAAGTAGATAAACTGAGAAAAGCTATGGGAGATTCATATACCTACTATTACTCCATTATATGGCTACTATGGAAGCAAGACAAGAAAAAAATTGCAGGGAATATAAAGATAGCTCAAAATTTCTTATACCATCTTCGGAAAACATAGCATTCCTTCTAAAATAGAGTGGGATAAATGGATCAGTATGTAACAATAATATAGGGTAAAATAGACTTGGTGCATAACTTTATATGAGTAGATAAATGGCTATGGGACTATACTAAATTATCAAACATGTAAGATTGAGGTCCAGATAAAAGTCCATGAGTCATAATTAGGAAATATGGATCTATCACTATCCCCAAAGTATGAATTAATGGTGAAAAAATAGGATAAAACATTATAATATAATATCTTGGATGTAAAGTCGATATTATTAAACTCAAAAAATGTATCTAAGGATATGGAGGAGAAGTAAAAGAAATATTTACCAAAGGATGGGGGGTCCACATATTTAAAATATATTGCTAGCATGATTTTGACATTAAATAAGTTGACTTCTTTTTTAACTATTATGATTTTCAAAGTGTGTCTCGAGGATGACACAAAAGAATAAAATCCTTGAAATTGTTCTCCTAATTCTTAAAAATATAATATAACTAGCATTGGGTTTACACTAGAACCTCTAACTCTACCATAGCATTAGATTACATCTACAAGCTAATGAGGAAAAGGCTTTTACAAACCTAGGCAATGTGTTATGGATTGGATACCTTCACTAATTGTACAAGAAAACATGTAATATATAAAATTCTTGTCTTACACTACATTACCATTGAGATGTAAATGTATCTATTCCTTATTTGTACTTCATGATTTTAATATGAAATATATATCATAGTAATAGAGTACATAAAAGTAAAAATAGAGAAAATAAATTAGAGGTATAGATTAAAAGGATATACATAAACTATAAAAATTGATCTATTTATAATTATATGAATAAAGGAAGTTAGATTTAAAAATATCTAGGTTATATTTACAATGAATGACCACACCTACTTATTAAATTTATTTAATGTCTATTATAATAACTTCACTTAATACTAACCTTTTTGCTACATTATATTTAAATATAATAAACTTGAACTAAATATTATCTATAGCTAAAACTAAAAAAAATTATGTCAACATTATCTTTGATATGTATGCATGTTGATTGTATTCAATTATTGTTAATTTTTTATATAATTTTCGTTATGATTATGGATTATATTTGGCATTGATTGATTGCATCAGAAGTTGTTTTTTTCCTCTTTTTCTTCCTCTACCCTATTCTCTCTCATTATTGTGAGATATTTTGAGGTATAGAGATATCTATTGATGATTGTTAAATATCAATTATTATTTATGATATAGTTAGATGTATTATGATTAACATACATGGTTAATACTCATGTATTGTTATGTATAGTAATTCATTAAAATTTATATTATACGTGATGTATAACATTGTATAAATTAATCATGTGATTAATTGAGTACATTTTAAATAATATACACAATGTTTGGTGGTATTTTATATTGTCATATTCATAGGTGTTATTGGTACCTACTCAAATGGCATGGCATATGCTTATAAAAGGTGTAATATTATGATGCATGGTATTAACCAAAGGTCATGATACTCATTGGTTATCTTATGTGGAGAATGGTAGAAATTGGTTATGGGGCCATCAATGAATCTCCTGCTTTAATTCTCAAATATCAATATGCATATTGAAATCCTCCACTAAGCAGATGGGTACATTGTTTAGGATAATATAAAATATTAATTTTATAATATGGGTTTTTTAATATGAGTTTTATTTCCTATTTTATGTGCTCAAGACCATGTGATTGTCCCAAGTAAAACATATATTGCTATAAAACATTGGTATCCTTATATGAGTTGAATTTCTTATTTTAATTTTTAATAGTGTATGGTATCATGGATAAAATAGATGTTATATCTAGAATGTGGGTATCCTATTATGAGTTATATTTAATTTTTCACTTTCTAATAGTAAATGGAGTCTCAATTAGAATATATGTTACATATAATATATTGGTATCCTACTATGACTTTTGTTTCTATTTTACTTTTAATAGAAATTAGAGTTTGATATAATGTTCTATTGGTATTCTTATTTAATGAAGACATTGGAGATATTCATTATTTTCATCCCTTGATTCACTAGGGAGGATTTCATTAGGTTTTAAGATACTTACGGATGTGATTCATATACTTTATCTTAGTTTTACAGGAGGATTGGATATCAACATTGTTAGAAATATTTTATATAAAATACATGCCTATTTACTAGTTCTTGTTCATTATTATTATATTTTTATCATGTTATACATATTTTTTGATATTATATTTCTAACCTTATATGGAAACTATGTTTTTTTTAGTAACACAAGTACAACCTAAAATAAGATATTTCATTTGTTGTGCATATAAGCACATGTTTTGTGAAAATGTATGATTTATGTAAGGATCAATGGATACACATAATATTTATGACATTTCCAAGAGATGAAATTTAATATATTTATTACTATTTAGTGAACATTTTCAAATTTATAATGATTGTGTAGGTAAAAAGTAATTTCATATCATTTGTAGCCTCCACTTTTTATATTTTTAATGTTATGATGTTATCATAATTGTATTGGTTATATTAGATTATAATAATATTATCATGTATTAATATGGTTTTAGATCTCACTCATGGACATCGTTATTATATTACTCTTACTGATTTCTTTCAATGAGTTGGCATTAAGTTGAAAGCATTTTAAAGTTGTGTATTTCCTTACTATTATTGATATGTTTAGATGGTTTATGAAAATTATGAGATTCAATATCATTTCATCCATTTATATATACTATTATTAACTAAGTAATCATGGTGGGTATGACTTAGATTTATGCATGTATTTCAATGTGTATATAGGCACAAGTGTTAGGTGAAAATATAGAGGCATCAATTTGAGTTATAATGTTGTGTAAAAATTATTATTATTATTATTATTATTATTATTATTATTATTATTATTATTATTATTATTATTATTATTATTATTATTATTATTATTATTATTATTGTTGTTGTTGTTGTTGTTGTTGTTGTTGTTGTTGTTGTTGTTGTTGTTATTATTATTATTATTATTATTATTATTATTATTATTATTATTATTATTATTATTATTATTATTATTATTATTATTATTATTATTATTATTATTATTATTATTACTATTACTATTACTATTACTATTACTATTACTATTACTATTACTATTACTATTACTATTACTATTACTATTACTATTACTATTACTATTACTATTACTATTATTATTATTATTTACATGAATGATTTTATAGGTACATTGAGTGTACAAGTGAAATACTTTACTATGTTAGGAATGGTAAGGATAAGATTTGACCATTAACACAACCCACACAACTAGAACTAGCTTGTTTTAGAGATGTTTAATAGCATGTGTCTCAAATTACGTATGTGTGCTTGATATAAGTCATGGTTTGTATTATCTTTGTAAATACTTCATTTAACTTAGGGAGTGTATGTGTGTATTTGTTGATAGATTAATTAAAATATTTTTAATTATTAAAAAGTGATTTTCTTAATCATCCATTTAAAAAAAGGAGCTCTCATTGATAGTTTGACCCTTACAATGTTTTGAAAAGTGTGATAACCAAGAATTAATTTTATCTAGACATATTTGGATGAAGTGAATCATTGTATAGGAGTAGACACTTGTCCCTCTTAAAAACATTTTAGTATACAATAATCATCTTTTTTTTTATGAATAAAATTATCCATCACTCTCTATCATATTATAGATTGTACAAGAATTTATAGGGAGAAGAATTAAATAAATTTTAGAGCTTTAGTAATGTCAATAAGTTGAAGGAAAAACATAATATTTTTAATAATTAAGATCTTTTCCCTTAGAGAATATGCTATAGATTGCTTTCTTGTGTGTTTGAAAACCTACAAATTATTTGATGGAATTCACTCTTTACTGTATTATTGAATATTGATATTAAAATGTATATGATATATAAAGTGTAAAATTTATGTTATACTATTTTCCCCAAGGTACCTAAGAACTTTAATTTCTAAGACTGTGTGTTTCTTGGCATGTTGAATCCATAATTGTCTTTCTTATATAACTCGAAAACACCAAGCCATCTAAACACTTTTGGGGGTCACCTCTTAGGATAGGGTATATTTAAATATATTTTTAATCAACAATAAATGAAATAATAATAAAATATAAACCAAAAATATATTCCTCAAATACATACATTCATTTATTTTAACATGTATCACCACATTCCATTAATCCGTTGTGTAAGATTTCAACATTATTTTATTATTGAATCCTTATGGTTAGTTTACATATTACACTTCACATTATCCAGGTCAACAACCCTTAGAATCTTGTACCATAATGTATAAATATTTATAAACTATAATGATGTCAATATCCAAAAATAATGTAGCTCACTAAAATATTAATACTCTACATAGTTATCACTACCATAATTACGGTTTAATCCAAGATGATCATCGGTATATTTGTCTTTTATTACTGAGGGATGACACTTATTTGGATTTAATTTCAAAAATTTTGAAAAAAAAATAATCAATAAAAATATATAAATCCATGTAAAGGATATGGAATTCATTACTTTTCATTAAATTCATCCAACATCAAATTATATTGGGATATTGGTGAAATCATGTGCAAAGGAGAAAATTGGATTATTTAGGAATTATAATACTTAGGAAATATATTATAAACACAATAATCAAGTTTTAAATACCACATATTAAATTACAGTCTAAACTCAATGCCTTCTTATAGCACTATATTTTATTTCATTACTTATGTTAAGTAATTTAAGTTTGTCATTTTTGAATTCACTATTACAATGTTAGAAATTATAATTTATTGAGCTACCAACATTAACCTTTCAATGTAATAACTATAAGGTGTAATAACTATAATTCAATGAATGATGATGTCTAAATTTCATAAATCTTTGTCTACCATATTATATTTTAGTGTTTTTGTAATTATGTATCTTCCATGCATAAAATTTTATATTTGTTTAGTCAAAGCTTAAATTTTTTTGATATGTATTTTTTAGGATTTATCAATGTTTTGATGTATATTTTTCATGTGTTAAGTTAACTATTATTTGATTTATTCCTACCTCTAGATCATAAATTTTATAAAAAATATCTTGTCATAATCAATTTGGGTATGGGGTCATTCTTCTAAGACATGATATGCCTACATTACCATTTTTAGTAGCATAATTTCAAAACATATCTTCCATAAATATGAACTAACTAGGTATATTGTGTTATAAATCTATTTCCATCAGTATGAGCAAAATTCCTTGAACTTTAAATTTTGGGTTGTGTTTTTCTAAACCAACATTTAATTTTGCAATAAATAAATTTTAGTATAAATAATGCTCTGTCTAAATCTTAAGAATAATTTATCTTGTAATTAGTCTTTAGAAACAAAATAAATATGATTATCAATTAATGATCTAGTCTACAAGTTGTGGTTATTTACCCATAAAATGTACTAAAAAAATTATGAATTTTGAATGTAGGATAAACACCAAATCTAAACAAATTATTATTTCATGAAAAAAATAATGAATTGATGTAAATGAGTACTATATTTTCAAAAAAAAATGCATATTTTAATCATCACAAACTATAATAAAATTTGGGTTTTCAGATTAACATGCCATTGAGTGAGATGGTGAATTTTTTTTCAAACTATATCTCCATGAGTTTTCAAATATCTACTAACAATATTCACACATCATGGATAGATGGCTCATACTAACTGATAGCAATAATAGATCTACAAAACTCTTGTACTTACCCAAGCAAGTCAATTACAGTCACCTGTGAGACCCTCTAGGCTCAAACCATACCCTTGGACCTCCCAAGATATTATACCTCATCATCATGGATATATTTCTTATATAGGCTATTAATGGCCATTGAGGAATTATCTCATGATTCTATCAACAATATTACATCACCTATTCTTCTAGTTTACTTAATCTAACAACTTAAATGTTAAATAGTAAATAGTAATGTTTGATTAGATGCAACATCATTTTTGGGAAAGGGTGGAATTATCTAAGGCATAGGTGAATGCTAAAACACTACCATGAGAATTATAATTTCCCATAATAAATAAGTTCAACTAAACTCACAATTAACATCCTCATATAGGTGGGGCATATCTATATCATAATAGACATCCCATGATTAGCAAAACATAGTCAAGCTTTCAATTAAGCATCTTCTTGGATGCATGACTCAACCAAAATAAGAAAAACATCCCCATAAATATAGAATATTAATGGTCATAATAACAATCTTATCAAAATCAACCTATCCATGATCAAATAACCATCACTGATGTAGACACATCTATGATAAAAAAATCATCATAAATGTCAAAAGGGAAATAAACATCTCTAGACACTTATTTATTTTTAGCCCCTTGGAGTTACAAAGCCACATGCTCCACTATCTAACTCAAAGAGATCAAATGCATAAATAATACTAAGCTCTTAATACAGCTTAAGATACTTCGTTGAAGTGGATATCCCAAGCCTCATTGATTTACCCAAGTAAATCTGACACCATTACCCTACATAGCTCTCAAATTTTGAGCTCAACCCTTGGTCTTCTTCAGGTTAGGATGTTCTAAGCATATATTGATGACTCACCCATACCAGTTGATAATAGATACCAAACATAATTTCCTCAATTCTAAGGTAAAGCAATGCTCACTAGTCTTCCATAGAGTCACCCATACAATTCAATGGTTGACTAGTGATGCTTTCCCCTAACATAACTGATGTGGCAAGGGTTGACCCAATAAAAGCTATAGGTAAGAATCACAAGATGACTTGCATAACTTTATCAATTCCTACATAAATAGACACATACCATAATACAAGAATTTTATAATTTCAGGCTTGCATAAGTAAGGCACTAATTAAAGTACCATTTAATTTATCCAAGAGGTTAAGTGACTTTATAAGGGTCACATAATGACCTCCTTGAGAAAATAAGACATATAGAAGTCTATACTAGGCATATAACTCTAGTGATGGTTCAGTATGCATGCTAAAGTACAAGGTCTTAAGAGACATCATAGACATATAGGTGGTATTCAACCATCTCAAGGCATACACAAACACACTAGCAAAATAAGCCTCCATAAGGTGATGTACATCTATACTAGGTGTATCTACATCCATCCAGGTCCATTATGTAAACATAATCCCTTACAAGGGTATGCACAACAAAATAAAATCTCATTTCGCTTTTCAAGCATATGCCAATAATAGTGCAATGTTTCCATCTCATTCAAAGCCTCTAAAACATAGGTTCTGATCCCAAATGAAACAACCCCAATTTTTATCTTGATTATCCTCTATAGTATACAATGAAGCATCAAAGGTTACACTACATAGAAATAATTCAATGCAATGCAACTCATGAACTCTATAAGAAGTACTAGTAACCCATAACTAGCATCCAAATCATTCCAAAAAGGTAATGCTATAAACAACCTGAATGGGATTAAACACATCCCATAAGTGCCTTATTAACCAATTTCTATATAAGTAAACAATAAGCCTTCATCCCTTAATTATTGAAGGTCACATATAGGATGTAATTCCATGAATAATTATTTTTATCTAAATTAGATGGTATACAATATACTGGACTCAATGTGGATGACATCACACACGTGAGCATCTTAATGAGAAAGCATAAAATAGGCATCGGGAATTAGTTACTCCTCATGACACAGGATTAACCATCCTATAATCCAACCATAGAGGTCTGCACCTAAATTTTTCTCACTTATCCATGAGTTATCATGTCATGTTATTGTAGAATCATAGGCATCTATATCATTTAATTAGCATGTGTAAGACTATGTACAAGCTCATTACTTATATAGTCTCAAGCATTAACTTTGGTGTTCATTAAGGAAGATTATAAATTATCAACTCATTACCAAGGTGGATATTTAATCATATAACCAAGTGAAATAATTAAGGTTTCCACAACTTATTAAATCTTTATCCAAATCTTAGAACTATTTGTTGATTTAATGAACACATATAAAGTATACTATAAATCCCTTAGCAAGGATAAGCTTAATATTTAAGCACACACATATCTATTTCAACCAATGATTATTTATTCTCATAAAATAATTAGTGACCATATAGCCAACTTCCAAAATCAAGAGTTGCATTATAAACATCTAAATTACTAGAATTTGAGGAAACATGTCATACATCTAAACCACTATAACACTAATAGTGGTATAATCCATAATTCATAAAGTGGTATCACATATGAGGGTCAATAATCTGGCTTATTTCATTTCTTAATCAATGGAAGCAAGCCACTTAAATGATAATACAACCAATTCAATGAAATGGCATAAGAATCATAAGGCACAAGAATTAATAAATTCATTTAAGTAACTCCACTTACTATTTATTATTAAGTTAAGTGGAATAATATTGAATAACTAAGAATTGATTATTTTGTAAATAGTCATAAGGTTTACATCAATAATATTTGAACCAATAAGACCTTAATCATCCACATATATTTAACAATACAATACTTAAAAGTTTTTCCCATTACTCATAACATGGGAGGTCATAATTATTTCCACAAGAAACATGTTGTACACTCATTGAATCATCTTTCTTGTTCAAAGGCATTTAATGTTAATATATTGCTTCTAATCCATACAATTGATCATCACCACTTCTTCATGGAGACATTACACATTATAAATAAGATAAATCATGAAGAACTTCTATAACTTGTTCCTACTTCAAATAGGTTGTTATTCATAGATATAACATAACAAAAATTATTAAACTCAACTACTATATAAAAATATTTCATAGATGTAACTGTGTATCTTCCCAAGCATATCATAGAAGAAAGTAAAATAAGGGATGTCCTTTGCACTTGTAACAGTGTAACAACCATCTCTAATATAAACTAGTTATAACATAACTATAAACTTGACAAGAGATATAAATTACCACTTGATCAATTTCAGCATAGTGTTATTTATTCCCAGGTGAGGACACATTGTAATTACATGTATAGATTTAGATGTTATTCATAATTATTTAATCCATGTTTTAAGTTTTAAGATACATGCATACAATTTATAGGTTCAATGAGCCAATTCAATTACTAAATAGCATAGCATACTAGCATTATATTATAAGGCAATACCATCATACTTCCCTATATTTCAAGGTTGAGGACATTGTAGTTTCAGTTGTTCCAATAATAACATTTTTCAATTTTGTACCTACTTGAAATCATCAATTATATCCCTTACTAATGTTCATACAATAATATATAAGGATCAAGTATTACATAATGCATTCTAGATACATTACTACTCATGTGGTAAATAAAATACAATATAAATGTGCATCAATAAATGAATACAGTTGGATAAATATGCAAGAACCAATCAACTATCATCAAAAAGGCTTATAATGTCAACATCATATTCAATACTATTATTTTTATAATGTAAAAATATTGAAAAATTACATAAGGTAATAAGATGGACTACAACATAAAATAAGAAATCAATTGTAATCTAATGGTCTAACAAAATATGTCAATAGGCATAAACAAGAAAAGCTGCCACATCCAATCCAAGTGAAACAACAAAGTAGACTAATTATGCAAGGGAAACACCCCTTAAAACTAGCCCTATGAGCCCAAGCATCGGTGGCCCTTACCACCCCAACCATTATCTTGTTGGAGGGTTTCAATAACTAGGTACTTGGGCAAGGTGAGAATATAGACAATAATACTGAGCCAATGGTAAAGACTTATAAAACCATCACAAGGATAAAGAAATGAAAGTAGAAACATAAAGCCACGACACTTAACCAAACCATGGCCTGATTAATTTCCAAAGAAAACATTATACTTAACAAGATTATACCATTAAAATTGCACCAAAAACCTTACTTACCACACACATACAACATTTTATGACTGAAATCAAACTCATATAAGAAACATGAGTAATTAGTTATGAAACGAGAAATAACCAGTCCATTTTTTGTACATATATATAAGTATATATAACCAATTGGTTCCACATTCAATATACTATAGAAAAAATTGTCCCAAATTTGGAACATATCTAAAATCTAGAACCTAACTTTCAAAAGGTACACAAACACAGCCAGTTCAATGAAAACTCCAATCCACTTCAATTCAAGTAAAAGTGTTGTTAAAGAATATGAGTTTGGTATTATGATTTAATAGAACCCATAATTTTAATCTAGTCTTAAAAGGTGTGAATATCCATCTAAAATCTATCTATGATTTTTATGAAATCCCTAACTATTATTGGGTTGAAAAGGGTAGATTGTCAATAGGAGAATTTTGATCATGAGATTCAATAAATACCCCAAATTGATTCCCAATTTATACTTAATGAATCAACTTATTTAAATAAGTAGCCAAGGAAACAATGTACAGTGATCCATATCTCAACATAAGTTATATAATTATAAATGCAAATATAACTACCTAAATCACTGAAATCAAAGTGCCAGTTATATAAAAATTGAATCAAATGTTAGTAGCAACCACATTCCTAGTTCTAATATTTATGGAATTTTAACATGGATGAGTTTTCTTTTTCAACCTGGTTAGTCTTATTAAAAGTATCAAAAACATAACACACATTTGGCTCTATAACACACATTCAATTCTATCTTTTCACAGTACTTCATAATTGTGGGGTTTAATGCTTATCTAGAACTCAGCTATACAATGAAGCAATATTAGAATAGGATTGTCTCGTCATGAAACACACAAAAATTAATTGATATACATATCCTAATAATATCAACACATTTACTCGGTAGAATATTTATCCCAATCAAATGTTGTAAAATCCATTCAATGTGATCAATTCACCTTTTCAACTTATAATCCAAAGAGTGTTTTTTTTGAAATAGATGGGTTTTAATAGAATAACCTTACACATTATAGACATATTACCAATGGAAATAAAAATTGGTCTCACTTGGTGGGATGCAAGTGGAATGGTTTCCATGAAAAATGAGTGATCTAGGATTTTCTTCTCCTCTATTCCTCTCCAACTCATTCTTGACTCTCCACCCTACTCTTCTTTCTATGTTATTTTCTTCCTTTCCCCTACGACCATTTTTTTCTCTTTTAAAAACCATTCTCCCTAACCTACACACCCTTTTTTTTCCTCTCTAAGAATTTTTCCTTCTTTCACCTCTGTTGCACACCCTTTCTATCCGCTACTCTCCTCTCTTCAATACCCATCACCCCTACTTCCTTCTGCCATCCTCCTTTTTCCATATGCCACCCTTGGCATCCCATCTTTCTTCCAAATGCCACACACTTCTCCCTATCCATGCCCATACCTTTGTTGAATCCACCCAGTTAATGCTCCCTCATCCCCAAACTCGTGCAACAAGCTAAAAGTAAAATGAAATAATATCCTTTTATTTTATCCATGTAGCTTCCCTTACAAGTCAAAGAAATAATAAATGAATAAACAATAATATAAAGTAATAATAAATCATAAAATAATTAGATAACAATAATATAATGGTTAATTAGAAAATTCTAATAAAATCATTTTTAGAGTAATAAAAATTATTAAATAATGATAAATATAAAATCATTAATTAACCAAAAATCATAAAATCATAAAGATAATAAAGATAATCAAATCTATAAAATTGATTAGAAATAATTATAAGGTTATTAAATGATAAAAGTAACAAAATCGTTAAAGCACTTAATCAAAAAAAAAGTAAATTGATCAAGATAATAATAATAATAATGGTAAAGTCATTAAATAATAAAATTAACCAAAATAATTAAGATAATGATAATACCAATAAGAAGTGAGAATCATTTTAAAATAATGATAAATAATAATAATGATTAAAATAATTTTAATTTGATACAAATCCCTAGGCATAAAATTCCCATGAGTATCACCAAAGATGTTTTTCAAGGTCAAGAGACCCCTACAGATCTAGATGAACCCAACCAACTAAGTTAAAAGGTCAAGAGAATCCTACATATTATCCAATGTTCACGACACCCAAGAATGGTAACGAAGTTTGAAGATGACCTCAAGCATACAAGGGCAATCAAAAGGAACAAAAAATCCAAAACTCAACTTTATAATCATAAAACCATATAATACACACACGTGTAAACATGTGGTAAGATCGATAAAAATGAAAAATAATAACATAATAGAATATGCATGATGGTGTATCAATATTACATAATACATGATATACTTGTTAGAGAGACATTATGACTACTCAACCACCTATGATATATATGAGATGTCCAAACCCAATACCAAGCCTAGTTTGCGGCTTATTGACTACATCCACCAAATAAGACATCAATAGTCCCTGAATACTATCAATATGATAATAATATCTCATCATGAATCATTAGACATTAAATGATAAATCAAGTATAATCAATTATAAATAAGAAGGGCAAGAGTTAGTCCTAGTAACCATGAACCCATGCATGCCTTGTGAGGCACAACTAATGGTTGTAAAAGTGATCAATGTCAATCTACATCAGTGAGACATGCTAAACTAATATTATACAATAATGTAACTAAAATAAAGTGGCATATGCATAAAATAGGATGAAATGAGTTAAATATAAGCAGTACATATCATGATATAATGAATCAAATGTGAACATCAACCATGACATCATATCATAATGGCTATCCAAGTCAAATGTGTCACAACTATCTAAAAACAAAAATGACATCAACCATCATCAATCCAAGTGCTATCAACACACACTAAATTAATCCATAATATAGTATCTATAAAGGGCCATAAGGTCAGTTTGTGACATAATAATCATGACAAATAATAACTAGTTGACATAAATGTTAAACATACACTTATGTGTAACCAACTCAAAGCATCTAAACTCAATGGATTGATGGATTTGGTCAGTAAATACCATATACTAGATGGAAAATACAATAAATATACATTACATACATGTAAAACTAATAAAATTTTTTGATCTGTATCCAAACAACTTCTTATGTAAATATTTCACACCAACACCAGGACCAACCAAAAAATGTCTTCAATGTAATCCACAACAAAAACCATGAATAGGGCACAACTATTGATTCCAATTATAGATGTGTAATAAGAATAAATGGGGATTAGACTAGGCATAAGAAAAACAAAATATCATGATCAAGGCCCCTTTTATTTCATTTATGTAGTAGAAGCAACTCTATTTACTCAGGACCCATAAAAAGTAGTGTAGGTAGGAATAATAACACTTCGACATTTGTTTTGAGGATCAAATGTTGAAAGACTAAAAAAACTACCCACATTTGGGTATCTGGATGAGTTAATGCTTAATATTTTAAGTAGGTATAATTAATGTACTAATCAATTTTCATAATATATTACCATATTCATCACACTTGAGATTATGAAAAGAGAAATAAAGCTTCCATCATGAGGTAAATATCTCCTACCTTAAAAATACACAGCTCCAAAACTTCACTCTAAGAAAAGATAGAAATATAATACAAGGGAAGGTAGTAAAATACCCATTGATTCCATCTATGATGTTTTTTTTCACATTCTTACTAAATGTATCACAATAATATTCTAGTAGATAATGAAGCAAACAAAGCAAATAACAAAAATATGGGCAGACATTGTGTATCAAATAATATGCCTCGATGAAGATTTCAATTGTCCCAAGTTTTTAGATCATGAGCTCACAAATAACATATAAAATATCCTCATTGGAATTTTATAATAATTTCAACACCAATTTGTAGTACTACTACTCTACTTCACACAATAGAAATCACTAGAAGGCCAAGTCAATATTTCTACATATTTTTGTCTTGTTGTTGCATTTTCCAACATTAAATTGACATAAACAAGGAAATGTTATGAATAATTAGGTAATTTTGGTACATAGTGGTTGTACATCTAATCCATGATTAATTCAAACCCTAGGGTACCCCCAGACATGAAGTAATATTTGGGATAACATTCATTAATGAAAAAATTACACAATGACATATAAATCAAAGTGCATGAATTTCTAAAAGTATTAAATCCATTTTCATTATTCATAAAAACATTAGATTCATATGAAAAATTTATGAGATAGTAATTCCTCATAACTATATTAATGTAACCTTTTCATTTCATGCATACAAGTGCAAAATAACTAGTGCAACATCAAGCAAAACCTCATACACAACCATAATCATAGTTGTAGGCAACTCTATAACCAATAGTAGCTCCATAAAAAGTCTACAAGGTAAAGATAAGGCAACATCATGATGAGACTCACCACAACTACTGATAAAGAGGATACTCCTCAAAAATTCCTAACTTGATAACATACATTTTCTAAATATATCAGTTGAATAAAACTTTGTGTATCTCATATTTAGGAAGTATGAAGTTTTATAGTTCATGATAGAAAACATCAAGAATGATGTTTATGAGAAATAAGAGGATAAATAATTCTTATTCTAGAAATTAGTTTGCACCTTCTATGTGAAGAATCAGGTAAGTCAAGACCTTTGGGTGTACATCACCCAACATCCTTCTTGTATTATTGTTGATATTATAGGTGAATAAGTAGATAAACAATGGTTTCAATCCAAATTAGTCCCAAAATATCTAGTTGTAGGATCAACTACCATGTATGAAGAAAAAATATCATCATAAAAGGGCCTAACGCCACCTTTGATTCATAGACTTCATGCACATGTTACATTTCAACCCTATCCAATAATCAAGTAAATAAAATTCTCTTTTACATAACTAGTATAAGAGACTAGTGCAAATAAGCACATGAAGAACAACCATGAACTCAAGTCCAGACTATAAAGAGGCAAAATTAGAGCCTCACTCCACATCCAACCTCAAAAAAGAAGAGGGTTTCAAGGTATAATATTATCATAAAATCATTTTCTTCATAATATTATAAGTTAATTACATTTCTAGAGTCATCTACCCCTATGGATACATCTTAAGAAACTAGCTTCCCATATGTGAAGCCACAACACAAAGTTGCATAAGATCAAAAATATCCATTATAAGTGAAAAAGTATGCTTAAGGAAGGATAAGAAAGTGAAAAATGAGTGGAAGTAAGAGGAAAAATGCAAGTCTATGGTGGAATAAAAGAAGCATAAATAATAGGCTACATAGGAGGAGAATATAAATAAATATAAAGGAGTAGAGGCTCAAAAGCAAAGATCTAAAGAAATGAAGGCTAAAAATAAAAATGATGAGGAAGCAGAGGCTAAAAATAAGAGAGTCAATAAAATAGATGAAAATAATAAATCACAAGAAAAATCTAAAAAGAAACAATGATAACTATAGTGTATGCAAAAGAAGAAATAGGAAGCAACAACAATTATAAAGGCTCAAGAGAAGTAAAAGGATAAGCAATAAGTTGAATCTAAATCTAAGTATATGATAGAATATAAGGCTATAGCCTAAGTGGATAATAAGGCTAAAGCTGAGGCTAAATATAAATCTAAGGCTAAGTAGGAGGTAGTGGCACAATCCAAGTATCAAAAAGAAAGTATAGTGTAGCTGACACTTGTTACATAAAGAGGTGTACAAGAGGAGGATTTTTATTCTACACCATAAATAAATAGCCAATGGATATGATATGTTTCCATATCATCCACCCCATGCATATAATTTTTACTCCCATTAGTTAAGTTCATGATGGCCCTAAAACAACTACACCATCATCCATGACTGTGACTATGACTTTACAATAAATATATTTAGATGATTCTCAACTATCACTAAACTATAAAATTAAAGGTGTAGATAATTTCTAGGAGTCAATGGTGTATAATTATTTGGAATTCGAGTAGTAAGAATTATATCTACAAAATTACAATGAAGACTTGAGCCTTAGATTCACCAATACATGCCAAATCATTAACATCATCTATCCTACACTAGTAATTTAAGTCTTAGAAAACTAGGTGATGTTTGAAGACAAGAAATTCTTAGCTTTA
This sequence comes from Torreya grandis, assembly GCA_037957365.1. Classification (NCBI taxonomy): domain Eukaryota; kingdom Viridiplantae; phylum Streptophyta; class Pinopsida; order Cupressales; family Taxaceae; genus Torreya; species Torreya grandis. Next base: position 25,025 of record JARHVA010005093.1, read on the forward strand.
TTATTACAACTGATGTAATATTAGCTAGCTAAACACAAGCTACATATGTTGTGAGCATAAGGGAAACTTAACAAAGCTAAAAAATAGGTGACATGTGAGCTCTTGGAGGAGTATGAATAGATGTTGGGCATAGTTATGATTTCATCCAAGTATATAGCATAAGGTATGCTGAATCAAATGTATCATCTTAACAGGTCATTAGTTATAGAAAAATTCTAGTAAGGCATACAAATCCAAACTTGTCATGGATTTTCACATGACTACTTCCAAAAACATGAGTGGTGTACTCAAGAAATTGATAAATTTAAAGGAAAATGCCATAAAATAACTAGAGACATGGTCCAGTGAGACTATATGATGTTTATTTGATGGAATATAATCTCAAAGGGATGCATAATGGACATAAGATCTGACATAAGATATCCAGATCAAACTATCACATGTTGAATCATTTGTCACCATCACTAATGACGAACATATTCAAACCTTGGTGGTGATTGAAGTCCTACTATACATACTTATCACTATGGTGTGTGAAATTCTAAATAATGATAAAATACTCTAGAAATACTTATCCCAACTTGATAGTTCCATTATATTTTTTTTATGAACTACAATTCATTCCCATACAATAGTTACAAAAAACACTTTAGCAAGAGTGTCATAAGCATACAACCAACTATATAACTATGAAAATATCCTTCAATAGTAGTATCTATAGGACCAAATGCCTCATCCACTTATTTAGTAGATTCATCATCATAACAACTTGTTATGTAGTGAATATAGAGTATGTCACCACCTACATAGTACATATTGCATAGTTTTAATTTTGCAATTTTCATAACTTTTTGGTAGAATTTATAGGATGTCCTTATGCATTAGGAGTAAAGCTAGTATGGTTTTAAAACCATAAATGGAAGCCACCTAATTAAGCTAGTATATTAAAAAAATTGAAAGGGATGTAGGATAGTAAACTATTTAGTTAAAAACTTAAATTGATGGCTAAATAGTGTGTAAAGGGTGAAAACTGATAATTGACACTTGAAGTGACAACTATGACTCTTGTTTCTAGTTGAATTCTTCAACTTGACTTTTAGATCCAAACCCTATATTATGACTTTATCTTAATATGAAACAAATGTTTAAATCTAGGAAAGTGTTGAGTATAGAATAGTGATATCAAAATCATAGAGTATATCTAATGGACATTTATGTGATTTGAACTCATTTTGTCTTTTAAAAATATTTTTGTATGTATTCAACCTATGAAAACATAATGATAGACATCAGAATGTGAAGATTCACTCCTTTGGGCATATCAAAAGGCTAGAATACAAAGAGAAAAGGTTAGGTAAAACTCTATATATAACATAAAATTATATTTGGATAAAGTTTAGATGTGACAGAGATTAATACATATTTTTTCTAAAATGGGTTTTTAATGTATTTCTTATCATTTTTATATTTGTAGTGAGTATTTTTTTGCTTTAATATGTTAATCATATGATTTTATATCGACTATTCATGTTCTAAAAAAGAAGAATAAGATAATAAAATGGAGGAGAATTAAAAAAATAAGAATGAAATAATAAAAATGAGGGATAATGTAAGAAAAATGAATATAATTTAAAATAGCAGAGAGAGAAGAAGAAAAATGAGGAAGAAGATAAGAGAAAGGATGAAAAGAAGAAGAGATAAAAAGAGGAGAATAAAATAAAGGAGGAATAAGACAAAAAGGTGGAAGAAGAGAGGTAAAATGAAGAAAAATCAAATAAAAAAGAGGGTGAACATAAAATTAAAGGAGAAGAAAAAGAGAAAATTTGGAAAGAAGTAAGCAACCCATCTACAATCTCCATAAACATAAGGGATAGTATTAAATGAAAACTACATAGTGCCTTAGGAGTGGTAGGTACTATTATTAGTAACATGGCTATTCCAATCGACCCCTTGAAGAGGATAAATGTATAATTGACTTGGTATAGAAAAACAACATCTACCATTATGGTGCCACCAAGTTTTGTCTATCTTACTACAAGAGGATATATTATCATAGCATTATAAAATATCATACCCATAAGGAAATAATCAATAGGGTAAAATCTTATTTGGAACACCAATATATATTATATGTTTTAGTGTGTGACCCTAGAAGAAATAATAAAAAATTTATATGACTAACTTAATCACTGTTAGACCATAATATGACTCTAATACATCATCATAGATAGAGAAACAACTGGAGAAGACTATATAAAGTTTCATTCATTCAGGAACCACAATTGATAAAATTCTTATCAAAGAAGTAGTTATAACATAGTATGAAGAAGATTTGTTGGGTCTACTATTAGGTAAAAAACAAGTGAAGAGAAATGACCACACGAAGAAAGTAGAGAATATGTAAAAGACTGTGACATGAAAATACCTACTTCTCTTACTTCATTAGTTGGCCACTATGGAACCAAGAAAAGAAAATATAATTGGAGGGAATATTAAGGTAGCTTGACATTGATTATACCATCTTTGACACCCATAATATTCCTTCCAAAACATATATATATATATATATATATATGAAAGAAGAATATAAGGAAAAACAAACTCAGTGTACACTTATATATGAAGACATGGAGGATTGTTGGACTATACCGAATTCCCAAATGTGTAAGGTGGAGATCTAGATAAAATACAAAGAGGCATACTTATGAACAATGAAGATGGGACCAAAACCAAAATATGTGGTAATGGTGGAAAAAGAGAATATAATATATTTGATAAAAATTCCATATTATTTAAATATAAAATTTTCTCTAAGGCTAATGCGGAGCAATACAAGAAACATTTACCCAGGGATAAGGTATCAACATATTAAAAGAAATAGTTGTAAGTTTTTGAAATCAAATAAGCTGAATTATTTTCACACCTTCTAGGATTTTTATAATTTGTCTCAAGGACAATACAAAGGAATAAAATAATGTAAAATGTTCATAGGATGATTCAAAATATAGTGTAACTAACATAGGACTACTATAGAAACTCTAACTCTATTATAGTAGTAGAGTACATCTCTACGCCAATGATACAGAGGCTTATAAAAAAGTGGTAAATATGATCTGTATTTGATCCTTACACTAACACAAGACTAACTCTATTATGTAAATTTATGTCTTACACATATATTAACATTGAGTTATAAATGTCTCTTGTTAGTATATATACCGTATGATTGTAATATGAAAGATACATCATAGTGAGAGTTAAATAAATATAATAATCAAAGTGAGATAATAGGATACAGATAATATAACTACTTTTAATATATTAGAGAAGGTTAAATATAGAGTAAAGGGAGTGGAGGTATATAGCAAAGAGATATATAGAAATTCTAAACATTGATTTTTTATAATTATATGAATAAAAGAAGTTAGATTATGAAATATCTAACTTTTATTTACTTTGAATGAGCACACTTACTTTATTATTTTATACACATTATAATATCTCCACTTAATAATAACATCTATGTTACATTACATTTAACTATACTTAACTTGAACTAAATAATTAGCTTCAACCGAAGTTTCAAATTTGTTGTCAATATTATCTTTGATATGTATGCATGTTTATTAAATTCATTAATTTATTAACATTTTATAATGTTATAGTTATAATTATAAATTATACTTTACATTGATTTATTTCATACAAAATTTTGTTTTTTCTCTCACTCTTTGTATACCCTTTTCTCTCTCCTCATTGTGAGTTGATTTGGGATATAAAAGAAGATACCAAGGATTTTGAAATATCAATGATTACTCATCATATAGTTGGATGTATTCCAATCAAAATATATGGTTAATACTTATGCCTCTATTTATACAATACATAAATATGAGTTATATTATATATGATGGATAAATTTGTACCATCTAGCCATGTGATTTCTTTATTAAATTTTAAATGATCCATGAGGTTTTCCATTATTGTTTGCATTGTGATATCCATGTGTGTTACTGGTAACAACTCTAAGGACATGTCATATGATGACAAGAGGTGTAATACTATAATTCTTGGAAGTAACTAATGGTCAAGGCACTAATTAGTTATCCTAAGTTGTAAAGGGGAGAAAATGGTTATGATGCCATCACATAATCTCCTCTAATGTTCCTTAAAGATAAATATGACTATTGAAATCCTCATCTAAGAAAATGGGTAGCCTATTTAAGAGAATAAAAAATGTTATCTCTACTAGATAGATATTATGATATGAGTCTTATTTCATAGTTTTACTTGTTGAAGACCATGTGGGTGTCCCAAGTAAAACATATTTTACATTATTAGATGGGAATACTTCTATGAGTTATATGTCATATTTTACTTGATGATATTATATGTTGTCATGTGTAAAACAAATGTTAGATCTAGTAGGTGGGTATCCTATTATGATTAGTATTTCATATTTTACTTACTAATAGAAAATAGAGTCTCAGATAAAATAGATGTTAACTCTAATAAACATGTATCATGGTATGATTTTTATTTCCTATTTTACTTATGATAGTTATTAGAGTCTCAAGTAATCATATATGGGTGTTATTATTTTAAGGATAATGTTTGATATTGTTGAGGTCAACATACCCCCACTTTTGAAAATTGGGACCCTTGATATGTTTTGAAGCTTAACCCTAAAATCATGGCCTATTTTTTATCATTATTAGAATTTGAAGATCATCCACTTTGATAAAATTAACTTACTAGGTTATATTTTGCTTTGAGATTGCCTAACATTGCTAATGATTGGTCTTCATGTCTTTCAGTTACAAGTTTTATGGAGCCCTTGCTAATAGATTCATGTTTTAAAAATGTTGTCATAAACCTTTGGTTTATGTTTGAATTTGACTTTGGTGGGAATAAATTGGAAGGAACATTTTAAATTTATTTTGGACTCAATCCCAATTTTTATGTTAAGGCTTGGTCGTATTTTTAACACAACCAAATCTTAACATAGAAATAGGCCTTGGTCCCTTTATTTTCCCCTTTATGTTTCCTATATCTCTAACATGGTCCATTGTTATGTTAGGATTGTCCTTTTTATCTTTCTAATGTGATCTCTTTATTACCTACTTAGTCTAAATATATATGTTAAGTCCCAATTCATGTTTATTAATACAAACAAAACCTTAGTATAAATGCCTTAGCCTAAATTTCTTTCATCTTGGGTCCTAACTTAAATATCATGCATCTTGTAGGATCCAAAAATCTATTCTTATCACAGCCTTTTAATTGAATGACATGAATTTTTCTTGACAAAACTAAGCACTTAGGCCTATGCACCAATCATATTCAATCACTTTGATCACAATCAACAGTTCTCACTTCATCACAAAATAAAGATTGAATAAATCAAAGACACCATTGAAAATTCAAATCCCCAAGAGCCCCCTAGAGTTACATTGTAGGACTTCCACATATGAAGATTAAAATCAAAGGGTCCCATGAATTAAAAATAGACAATGGTGTGTAAGGTCTTAGATCACGATTAGACGGTCCTTGCTTCATCATGATTTTTAATCATACAGAGTGAATTGACTCTGAGATCCTAGGAAGCCTCGCATAGCTACCATGTGGCACTCTCACATTAGGAGATGGGAATTTGATGAGATTAAATTTGACATCTTTATGACCATCATTTGATGTCTGTGAGGACATATTTGACATCGGTGAGACTGTCAACTTTAAGCCCATCAAAATTAATAAATTTATGATCTTAAATTTGACACTTATGTGATCATCATTTGACATCCATGAGGACATATTTGATGTCCACAAGACCATAAAATTTTAGCTAATGAATTATTTTTCTCAAGACCAAGATATACTCCAAAATTTCATTTGAAAAGCTCATAAATGGCATTGTAGATGAATCGAGGCCATTGGAGGATGATCAAACACTTGAAACCTTTGAACTACAAATATGGAAATGGTCTCATAGTGTAAATATATGCAGAAATGAGTTTATTTTAAGTCTATATCCTAAGGTCCCCATTGCATTTATTTTAATGTCATGAACCTTAGGCTAGAAACTTCTATTAAGTCTTATTTAAAATGGGTCTTTATAACATGAAACTTAGCCTGAATGCTTTAAATTGAATATTTTATTGTGTTTATTAATATAATAAATATCTATGTCTAAAATTTTTCATTTTGATCCTTATATCCCTTTGACCCCTTTAGGCATGTTTTAAAATCTCAACATAAGTATTTTATCCAAAAGTATGCATTGTGTTTATTAAACACAACATAAACTTTGGCTTAAAATATTTAATGTGGTCCCCATTTTGTATAAACCTTAGAAAACTTAGACATAAACACTTTAGTCTAAAGATCATTTTGGGTTTAATAAATATAAAATGAACATTATCATAAGGTATTTAAACCTAAGTCCCCATCTAAGTCCTTTCCTTTAAAACTTAGTATAAAATATCTTAACCTAAGTCTATAGCATGGTTGTCGACATGAAATAAACATAGCATAAAATATTTTAGCCTAAGTTATTTCATGAATTTGAAATGAATAAAGATCATGCATGTTGTAGGATCTAATGACTCATGCTTCATTATGACGGATGATCTAATGACACAAAATTATTGATGACTTTTTAATGAATCTCCAAGAGCTTATAGGTTTGACAAGTGGTAGACGCACATTCAACATGTGACTAAAAAATGTGCTAGAGCTTAGGGAACCTACAGAGGTGCTTACTAGAACAAACATGGGGCTTAGTATTCAAAGGAACTAATGACAAGTGAGGGCCCATATCAAAATCAATGGCTTGCACTAATACAAGGACCTTGATCCAATAGCATGAAGCAAAATGGGCATTTTTAAATGCCAATGGATAGTGATTAGTGGCATTTATAAAAAATGACACAAAAAATGCCAGATGGATGCGAAATAAACACCACACAAGCACAAAGTGACAAAATAGGAGATATTATGTGCTCAAAATGCAAAGGTATGAAGGCAAAGGTCAAAATCATATTTGAGGCATGTATAAGCCTAGCTCTAAATAAGCTACTACCATTAATGTTCCAATTCTATAAGACTTATATAAAATACCCTAAGTGAAATCAGAGTGACTAAAGAAATTTGAAATAAGTTTAATTATGATTTAAGCATGAAGGAGCTATATCAGAGACCATTTGTAAACTAAATTGTGAGAAATTTGTAAACATAAAAATCCATGGCAGCTCCTAGATGACAATTAAAAGATGAGGGAGAGGATTATCTCTATCATTAGAAGATACTATGACCTAGTTACATTTCAAATGGCCAACCTCCATCATGTTTCTGCTAAACCAAAGGTACTCCATTACACTGACATCCTTGCTCCAATTTTTATAGATTATAAAATTGATAATGATTGGATCATTCATGAGGGGAGCTCTAGGATATTTGCTTACATTTCCTCACTAGCCTTTGAAAGGTATTATAAACTACCAAAACCCCATGTGGATTTTCCCACAATTAAGGAATGGACTAGTAATAATGACTTAGGTACCATCCTCAAGCCATGGTCTCTCCAGGTGAACCATGTATTCTAGGACTTTGATGGAAGAATCTCAATTGTCTAGTTTAGGGAGGGAATTAGGGTAATCATGACCCTATTAAAAAGAATATTAGGAGCCCTTCCAACCACATATGTCAATAAAAGCTAGGTGTCTTATGTATAATTTATGGTAGAGAAAGAGCTCACTCCTCTAATTGAGGATATGATTAGTATCCACCTAGAAAAAAAATATGCTAACATCAAGAGGAAGACTATCAAATAATTTTTCATGGTGTCTTACCTATTGGATGCTATTCTAGCCTCCACCCAGATTCCTCACATCAAAAACTAGTCACCTGAGGGTAGATTCATCATCTCCCACAATTATTCAAAGCTACATATCTTCAAATATAGACATCACATGTAGTTCATTTATGATTGTGTCTATCCTAATTTTTTAGAAGCCATCATAGGGACCCCTATGCTTAGGGTAAGCCATTTAATCAAGAAATATGAAAAACTATTAGGAGATATATGGCTTTACCCAAATTACACTATAATTGGAATTGAGGTAATTCTAACCCAACCCTATAGGTTGCCTATCCATGTTCCCAACAAGCTAGCAGAGCAAGAAATTACATCTCAACTCCTTCATGGTGTTGATGAAGTATGCAAAGAGAAAAGTAAATTCCTCCTCCATCCCTTTCCATTGATAATTAGAAGAATAGTTTTATAAGATTGGAAATAGGTAGACACCATGGCTAGGCATAGGGATTCCTTTGTGTTTCAATTGGATGAACTTAGGTATTGGGATCCAAATAACATAGTAGGAAACCATTTGAAGAGAGAATAGCTACCCAAGAAAATATATCAACATCAAATTGGTCCTTATGACACCCTATATGTTAAGGATAATAATTTTGAATATGTATTGGCCAGATTAAAAAAAAGTAACCTTAAACTTGTGCATAGGTTGACCAATGATGAAAAGACACTACGGAACATATGGCAGATGCATCCCCTTCAATATCATTTATACTTTAGACCTTCTATTCCACCTTTGGAGAAACATCAAAGATAATTTCCACATCCCCCAACACAAATTACATAGGGTCCAGGTAAGGATAAATTGGAGGAGAGACCAGGATAAGGGATCTCATCAATATATTGATTAGGAATAGGATTCCTAAATTCAAAACTCTTAACTTAGCCCACCTAAATGATATTTATAGGGTTATGGTGGGTAAGATCCAAATTTTAGTTTCTTGGTCACTAGGCTTCGATCGACTCCTTAGGGATGATCAAGAGCTGAATGTCTAGATTAAGAATTTTCTTGGCCCCATGCCGGTTAATTATTCCAAGACTATAGCCATAAGAATTATTGATGATGTAGATTATAAGAATAGATTCACCTTAGTGATCTATGAAGCAAAGGGCAAGAGTCAAGGTCAATCAGGTAGTGACAATAATAGTATTTTGGGCATGATCTTCACTAATGAAAAAAAGATTACAGAAGCCAAGAGTATTAAAGAAGTAATGACAATGGATGATAGAGACTTTGAGGACTTATCTGACCAACAAGATATCTATCTGTTAAATTTGGATGTGGATCTAGAGCTTGTCAAAGAACAACATCAAAGGGCTATGGATCTTCTACAAGACACACAAGGAGACCCTTCAGCAATGGGCCCACCATTTAATTAAAATTAATTTTTTAAAAACATTATAATATTTGAAATAGGAATATTCTTTTCTAAAGGCATATGCTAGTCTATTAGCATATTTGCCTCTAGGTTAGTTTAGTTTTCAAAATCAAGTGTATTCTAAAACTTTCTAAAAATGGATAGTTATCCTTATCATTTTTACATTTTGTATCTTGTAACTACTACTATACTACCTTGTTTTTCTATAAAAGGTAGTATCACCATCTTCTAAAGAGAGATATTTCATAGCAAAATTTGTATACTTGGAACAATTAATATAGTTAAAGAATTTTTCAAAGATTGTCTAAATTTGATGTGCCAATTGTTAATACAGCCTTCTCTCAATTCTTTGTTCTAAAGCTTGAATTTCAATAGTTTATTTGAATTCTAAATTTTCATTTATAATATAGGGTTGCTAATTTGTGCATTATGTTGAATTGGTTGAAGGATCTTGATTTTGTTTCATTTCATTTGTTTTGTATTCAGATGTGCTTATGTTATTTGAGCTTAGTAACGAATATTTAAAGCATAATCTAGTTCTTACTTGTATGGGTTCATATTATCTTTAGAAATTATCCTAGTGTATGGTGAGATTTGAGCTTATGTTATTTTGCATCATATACTAGTAAATTGTAGGTTCAATTATAATTAGAACTTTGTCACGATATTTGAGTTAAGGATCAGCAATAACTTTTTTTCTTTCTACTTTACCCTACTCTTTTGCATCTTTTTTAACCAGATCACTATAGTTTAGATTATGTTATTATCCATTTAGATTAATGTGTAGTTTAAGTTTTGATCATAGTTCACTAGCATTAACATAGATACTTCATAATTCACAAAGAATGAACCTTTATGGCTCTCAACCATCAATTATGATAATTTTTTTGGAACATTCATACATTACTCTATTGCTACCTCACCAAAGGTAATCTAATTTTCCAAAACCTATTAATCATGCTTTGAATTCCTAGAATTCTAAAATGAGAAGTGTTCTTTGAACACTAAGAACCCCTATGATACATTTAGAAGCATCAATAGGGGAGTGGTTTGCTAGTGCTAAAAGGTCTAATCTCTTTAAATTAATTCAATCTTTACTTATCTTAGTGTATTTTTATCTAAGATTGATGTTATCTTTGTACATTTGATCAATTATTTTCTTAGAAGTGTAAATATCATTGATATATGTGGTCTCTAATGTATCTTTGTGCTTCCTTAGACAAAGATCATGATTCTTTGTGTTTGATGCTTAGTTTTGGTAAATATGTCTTAAGATTTGAAAATCTATAGCATTTGAGGTTAGAATATCTTGTTTTAATTAAATATTGGCATATATCTCATAAATATGAGTTTATTTGAGCTTAGACTTATTAAGATAGACCATATTTGCATAATTAGACACATCTTTGAGCTAGTTTAGTCAAAGACATATGTCCTTTATTATTATTTACATTATATATTAAAAATAATTTTAATGTGCATGTTTAATCCTTGTTATTTATAAATATTAACTTGATAAAATAGAATCTCGAATCTTCAAGGTGGAATTGCCAAGGATTTGAACCAGATCACACTTAGAGACAAGGGAACCTTTACTTAAACTTGAGGTTCACAAAAGAACCAGGCATGATAAAGGTAGATGCAGGAGATCCAAATTTTTGTAAACCTCACCCGTTCAAGGTACCTTTGTCTTCAACATTCATCTAGGTATGTCTTTTCTAGGATACTCTTTAATCAATGTACCAGGTGTGGTACATGATCTCCCATGTAACCCTGAAAAGTACTCACCAACATTTAGTCTAATTGATATTATAACTATTAAAAATCATATTAAGTCTTTTAAAACTGATTTAAGGTTGCTAAATGCTACGCCTAAAGATGTAGCATGCAAATTATTTCCATTTACATTTAGATATATTGCTTACGAATGGTTTTCAAATTTACCTAATAACTATATTACTAGATGGGATGGTTTTACTAATGTTTTTATAGACCAATTTGGTAAAATTGTTAGTCCATGTGTCATATATCACTAGTTCACAACCATTAGAAGGGATGCAAGAAATCCTATAAGGTCCTTTAATGCCATATTTTAAAAAATGTATAGTAGGACCATATAACCTTATAAATCTAATGATGTTCTAGTTCTAAAAATCTACAAGGATGTAGTGGATCCCATGTCTTTTGTATTTTTGAAAAGTTCTATTCTAGCTATAACTTCATTATCTAGGGATTATTTTGATGTACTGCTCATCAATGATCAAATGTAACCCCAGGGAAAAATGGCCTACTTGATCTCAAATATCAACCCACATATGCCCATTTTGAACATCTTCCCTAACAACAATAAAAATGTTCTAGCCTTGAACCAACTCCCAAATCTAAATAAATTACCCTTGAGTCATGTTGCTCCCAATCAAAACTTAAGATTCTTGAGTCATCCTACTAATGGTTTAAATGCAAATGATCAAAGAGATTTAGTACCATCTTCAAGGATTAACAATAACTAGGTGTACAATTTTGAAATCCCAAGAATGAGAATGATTCTATATAAAAAATGGTCCAAAAGTTAAGCACTAATTTTCTTCAGCTACAAAAATAAGTTGGCAATACTTGAGAGGAATTTGATAAGAGCTTCTCATTTCAAATGTCTAATAAGCCAAACAATAGGTTTTAGAATAATATTTTCCATAATAACAAGGCTAATAACCATCTTCTAGCAATAATCTTAGATATAGCATTACCTATTGATATAGCATTACCTAATTATTGTAGAGTGTATTATATATCCAAGCATGGTGAAATTAACTACATTGAGTTTTTCAATGATTTTGAGGCTTTCCAAGAAGACTTAGACACATTTGAAGTGATCCCTAGTAAGGATAGTGGTTCAACTACCTTTGGTTCAAAATCATTTAATCAAGCCTTCATGGTGGAGACTTTTGATTTCCCTTTTCAAGAGGAGAATGAACTTGATGATGTCCTTGAGGAGATCCAGGACTTCCTAAAATTCTTAAATAAAACTTATCCATTTAATAATAGAGAGTAGAGGTATCCCCTAACTACCTCAACACTTTTAAATAACTTTGAAACTCCTCTAGATACTTCTTTGAGAAATAATATAGATCCACCCAAATGGAGTACATCTAAGCTTAATGTTTATTTTCCTAGTTCTTCTAATAAAACTAGATATAATGTAGTTGAAGATGTGAAGAAGATAAAATCTAACATCACATTTCATGAATTAGCATAGATCACAAAACAAAGGGACATCTTAATGGAATCATTATCAAAGAGATCTAACAAAGGTCCTAGGGTCGACCATGATAATGTGATTATACACAAATCTAAGGTAGAATCTTCACCTTTGATGGTCATAGTTAGGATGTCTGGTAAAAATTTGCACAATTATTTATTAGATTCTAGTGTATCTACCAACATCATGCCAATAGGTATTTACAAACAACTTGGCTTAACACCTATTATGTCTGATAGGGTTGTCACCCAATTAGACAAATCTAGGGTCAAGGTAGTTCGAGAGTTATTAAATGTTCATATACAATTAGCTTATGAACCTAGAGTGTAGTAGTTTATTGATATTCATTTTGTTTATAATATTTATGTTTATGGTATATTATTAAGTAGGGAGTGGACCAAGTCTTTGAATGGCTACATGTCCACAAATTCCTCACATTTTTAGTTACCTTGGAAGGGAGTGCCAAATCAGATCAGGGTTGAGAGAGAGAGTAAAGGATGAAGCACATGATCACTAATTATAATGCTATCAATGAAAGGGTTAACATAATTGACTAAGATATAGGGTTTTTCACCTTGGAGACTGCAAAGGTATGCGATCCCAAAAATACTCATGTTGTTTATAGACTATGAAATCTACACGTTGATGGTGTTAGGTGTAAGATTGGATTTGGGGTTGTTATTGTCCTTATTGACCCTATTGGTAATGAATACCATGCTTCTTATAGACTATAATTCCATTACACTACCAATCTTGTTAAATATGATTCCATTTTATGTTTGTAATTTTATATAAAGAGTAAGGTCAAAGAACTATTAGTTTATGAGGATTTAAATTTAGTAGTCAACCAAGTGAGGAGAAAATATCGATGCAATAGCTCATACCTTAAAAGGTATAGGTTTAGGGTCTGGGATGCCATTGAGTCTTTTGATACCTTTAACATTATCTCCATCCCTAAAGAGGAGAACCAATATACTAATGAGTTGGCATCTATTGCAGCTAGCCTCATGCCTAACCAAGACTCCCCCAACTTCCACATTGAGATGATGCCTTATCCTTTGGTCCCTAATAATTTAAATCATTTTCAAGTCTTCAGTGATGATCAATAGATATTAGATTTCATTACTAATTTTAGAGCATTTGAGGCTCAGATTGTTGATGATATTAATGAAAACACACCTAGGGAGGATAAGTTTGATTGTAAAGTCATTCAATTGAATGACAATAAAATTCTAAAAGGCATGATTGCCTTAGAAAGGTTGTTTGATCAAGACAAATTGGTTGAGGTTTCTAATATTCCCAAAGTAAATGGGAAAGAATACAATGCAATGGATCTTGGCCCTCAATATCAACCCCAGCTGGTTAACATGGAAAAATCCTACACCAATATTAAGAATAAGAAGGCCAAAGAGTTGCTAACTAGGTATAAGGTTGTAATAGCTTGGTCTTATTATGACTTAAATATCTTTGCTCTAAGAATCATCTCCCATACTATATCCCTTAATAAAATCTATATGCCCTTTAGACAAAATCAAAGACCTATGAACCCTATCCTAGAACCAGTGATCTTTAAAGAAGTCAAGAGATTACTGGATGGTAGAATTATGTTTCCCATTAGGCATTCTACCTATGTGGCTAATTTAGTACTAGTCAGGAAGAAGAATGGTGAGATTAGGCTATGCATTAACTTTAGGAATTTAAACAAAGCATCTAAAAAGGATAAATATCATCTTCCTTCTCTTGACCAAATGATTCAAGTTGTTTTAGGTTCAGCTATGATGTCTTTTCTTGATGGATTTTTAGGTTACAACCAAGTGTTGGTTGACAAGGAGGACCAGATGAAGACAACTTTCACAACCAAATGGGTAACCTTTATCTGCAAAAGTATGCCTTTTTGACTAATCAATATAGGAACTACTATTTAAAGTGCCATTTACCATGCCTTCCAAGGTATGATAGGTAAGTTTATAATTATATACATGGATGATCTAACATTTTTTTGAAAAAATAGGGAAGATCACTTTATGCATTTATAACAAGTCTTTGAGATATGCACAAGGTATGGAATCTCCTTAAACCCTAAGAAAAGTATCTTTTATGTTATTAAAGGCAAATTTTTGGGTCATGTCATGACTAAATATGGGATTTCTATAGATCCTAAAAGAGTAGAGGCCATATCTAGAATAAAGCCTCCAAATAGTAGGAAAGAGTTAAAATCATATTTTTTTAAGATAAACTTTGTAAGAAAGTTCATTTTTGGCTTTGCAAAGATTGTCAAGACATTAAATGACATGCTAAATAAGAATTCCAAGGTCTTATGGAATAAAGAATCTAGGAAGGCATTCAATGACATCAAGCAAGCCATTAGCCAAACTCCTGTACTAATAAGCCCTAATTTTTCAAAATAATTGTATCTCTGTTCCTTTGCATCTGACCATACTATGGCTGTATTTTTAACATATAAAGTTGAAGGGTGTGATCATCGAATAGCTTTCATGGGTACTAAATTTAAGAATGTTGAATTGAACTATTCATTTATTGATAAAAGAGCATATGCATTAGTCAAGGAAGTAAACAAAATTAGACATTACATCCTTAGAAATAAGGTGCATGTTATTCTACCTAACCCTATCACCAAACTTATGCAAAGTAGAATGAGATTGGAGAGCGTAGAGGTAAATGGATGTGAGTTTTTCAATAATATGACATAGAAATTAAAACAACAAAACTATTAAGGTGTTAAGGCTTGATCCAAATGATTGTTAATACCAACCCTAGGTTAAGTATTATTCAAGTTGATTAGGAGAACTTTGAAGATAGTGAGTGGTATGATTTCGTCATTCATTTAATAATTAATGGTATCTATCCTACAGGACTGTCAAGGAGTAAAAGAGGGATCTAAGGCTCAAGGCAGCCCATTATTTGATTGAATATGGGGTATTATATAGAAATAACTTTGAAGGGGTCTACCTGAAGTGTGTCTCAAAATAATAAACTATCCAAATCATGAGCACCTTTCATGAGAAGCTTGGAAATATACACCCATCTGAGAAGACTACAACCCATAAGATCCTCATGTTGGCTACCATTGGCCAACTATTTTGAAGGATGCCCACAAGCACATGAGGAAATGTAACTCTTGCTAAATATTTAGCACCAAAAAACCTAAGGTAGTAATTCCTTTGTAACTAGTTATGGTTGATAAACCATTTTTATAATGGGGGTTGGACTTTGTCAAGGTGATTAACCCCAATTTATCTATAGGTCACAAATTCATCCTAACTACCATAGATTATTACACAATGTGGGTTGAAGCTATAGCCACCAAATAATGTAAGATGAAGAATGTGATCAGTTTCTTAGAAGAGAACATCTGTACTAGATTTGAAACTCTAGTATCTTTAGTGTGTGACAATAGTTCTGCATTTACATCCATAGAGATGTCTGATTGGGCGTATGATAATGGCATTTTTCTTAAGTTTTCATCTAGCCATTATTCCCAAGGAAATAGAGTCTCTAAATATACCAATAATAACTTGATGAAAATAATCAAGAAGTTTGTTATAGACAAACCTAGGACTTGGCACAAGATACTCAAATAGGCCTTATGGGTAGATAGGATTAAGATCAAGCAAGCCTTGAAGCATAACCTTTTCTATTAGTGTATGGCCAAGAACCCATCTTACCCATCACTCTCAAATTTCCTATGTAAAAATTCATACAAGAGTATATGGAAGAAGGCCAAGAGCTTAAAAATTCAAGACTATTGGACATCATTCAAATGGAAGATATAATGGAGAAAGCCTTTACTAATTTTAGCAAGTATCAGACCATAATGAAAATGTGGTTTGATAAAAGATCAAAGCTCAAGGTGTTTAGACAAAGAGATATAGTTCTCCTTTAGGACAAAGCATCTGAGCCTAAGGGAAAACATGGAAATTTCACACCTTTGTGGATTATTCCATATCATATTATAGACACATTGGGAAACAACACTTTCAAGCTCAAAGATCTACAAGAAGTAGAGTTCACACTACCCACCAATGGGCAGTACCTCTAGCATTACTTATTTACTTCTCCTTTTGAGGTCTTTATGGCGTAAACTAAAAGATGGTTAGACTTAATTTAGGTAGTCTATTTAGTTTATTTCATTATTTCCTTCCTTTCCCTTGTTTGTATATAAGCATGTGTATATATTTTTTCTTCTATTTCCTATGTTGTTGCTTTTTGTTGTCTATTTGCTTCTTGTTGCTTGGTTCCTTATTTATAATAATTCCTTTTGAAAAACCTTGAGATTAAAATTTAATTATCTTGCTTGAAATTCCAAAATCCAAAAAAGTGAGTATGAACCTAATACATGTGTTGACCATGGATCTAAAATATGAGCCTAATGTTGTGATTTGAAGAAATTGGTAAAGACTAATGAATAGGTTAACTATTTTGTGATAACTTATAAATTATGTTGACCTAAATTGTTTTTAAGATTTTTTTCACTTTTAGGGTAAAAGCTTAATCTATTGAAACATAATCAGGTTCACACTTAACAAACATCCTTTCTTGGGATAATGGTTGCAACCAAAGGTGATTCTCTAAGGATCAAATACTTGATAAAATCCTTAAACCTAGCTAACCTCATTCCTAAGCTTTATAAAATCATAAAATATTTTAAAAAATACAAAAATAATAATTCAATGCAAAATCAAAAGCTTTTCAAGCATAGGTGATTCTAGTAACCTCCACCAGGGCTATGGATGCATGGCTAGTAGTGGATCAAGGCCGTGATTGGATCCAAAGGCATCTCTATCAGGGTTATGGATGCCTAGTTGGTAGTAGAGAAATTCCCAAGCCTTACCTAAACTAAAAGCATGGTTCTTAATGAATATCTAAGTATGCTCTAAGTTAGTGTTAATAATTAAAGATATAAAACTTGGAAGTCATCCCCTAAATCTCATGGAAAATAGTAAGTGGAATAAAAGCACAAAAATAGCATGGATATGTATTAAATTTTGATCCCAATGTTATAAGTGCAAGGTTTTTTTCAACCATAAAATGATATAGATAATGACATTAATCAAATGAAGTGGATGACTTAATTTGTTTGTCTAAATCAGAGTCTCTAAGTTCTAACACATTTCTATGTTTCCCCTGAAAGTTACCATTTGTTGAGGTCAACATACCCCCATTTTTTAAAATTGGCAACTTTGAGTTGTTTTGAAGCTTAACCCTGAAAGCATGGCCTATTTTTTATCATTATTAGAATTTGAAGATCATCCACTTTTATAAAATTAGCTTACTAAGTTATATTTTACTTTAAACTTGCCTAACATTACTAATGATTGGTATTCATGTCTTTAAGTTATTGGTATTCATATTCTAAAAATGATGGCATAAACCCTTGGTTCAAGTTTGAATTTGAATTTGGTGGGAATATTTTAAATTTATTTTGGACTCAAGCCCAATTTTTATGTTAAGGCTTGGTCATGTTTTTAACAAAACTAAATCTTTACCTAGAAATAGGCCTTGGTCCCTTTATTTTTGCTCTTATGTTCCTCTATCTCTAACATGGTTCAATGTTATGTTGGTAGGGTCCTTTTTATTTTTCTAATGTGGTTTGTTTATTACCTACTTAGTATAAGTCTATATGTTAAGGCCACATTCATTTTTATTAATATGAATGAAACCTTAGTCTAAATACCTTAGCCTAAGTTTATTTCATCTCAATTCCTAATTTAAAAATCATACATCTTGTAGGATATAATGATCCATGCTTCCTTGTATCCTTTTAATCAGATGATGTGAATAAATTTTGATAAAATTGAGTACTTAATCCTATGGACCAATCATGTTCAAGAACTTGAATCATGATCAATGTTTCTCTCTTCAGTGTAGATCGAATATTAGACTAAGCAAAGACACCATTGAAATTCAAAGCCCTAAGATCCCTACAGAGTTACCATGCAACACTCATGCATACAAAGATTAAAAGAAAAGGGTCCCATTCATTAAAAATAACAAATGGTGTGCAAGGTCTCAGATCACGATCAAATGGTCCTCACTTCATCATGTTTTTTAATCAAATGGATTGAATTGACTTTGAGATCCTAGGAATCCCTATAGAGGCACCATGTGGCACTCTCACATTGGGACACAATAACTTAATGAGATTAAATTTGACATTTAAGTGATATTATTTGACGTCTATAAGGATGTATTTAACATTTGCATGACCATCAACATTAATCCCATCAAAACTAATAACTTCATGATCCTAAATTTATTTTTTGTGCAACCATCATTTGACATTTTTAAGGATGTATTTGGCATTTGTGAGACTATAAAATTTAAGCTAATGAATTATTTTTCTTAGGACCAATATATACTCTAAAATTCTACTTAAAAATATCATAAATGGTATTATAAATGAATGGAGGCCCTCAAAGGATGATCCAACACTTGAAATATTTGAAATGTAAATATTATAATGATCTCATAGTCTAAGTCTATGTAGAAATGAATTTAGTTTATGTCTATATCCTAAGGTTCCCATTGCATTTATTTAAATGTCATGAACCTTAGGCTAGAAACTTATACTAAATATTATTTTAAAAGGGGTGTTTGTAGCATGAGACTTAGCCCAAATGCTTTTAACTAAAGATTATATTGTTTTTATTAATATAATAAAGCTATATGTCCAAAATTTAGCATTTTGATCTGTATATCCCTTTGACCCATTTAGGCATGTTTTAAAATCTCAACATAAGTATTTTAGCCCAAAATATGCATTGTGTTTATTAAACACAATGTAAACTTTGGCTTAAAACATTTAATGTGGTCCCCCTTTTATATAAACCCCAAAAAAATTAGACATAAACACTTTAGTCTAAAGCTCATTTTGTGTTTAATAAATACAAAATGAACCCTAGCCTAAGGTATTTAAACCTAAGTTCCCATCTAAGTCCTTTACTTTAAAACTTAGTATAAAATATCTTAACCTAAGTCTATAGCATGTTTTTCAACATGAAATAAACTTAGCATAAAATATTTTATCCTAAGTTGTTTTATAACTATGAATTGACTAAAGCTCATACATGTTGCAGGATCCAATGGCTTGCACTTTATCATGGAAAATAATCCATTGGCATGAAATCACCAATGAATTTTTAATGACACTCCAGGATCCCATAGGTTTGACAAATGGTGGATGTGCATTCAAAATTTGACTAATAAAAGGTGTCAAAGCTCAGAAAGCCCATGGAGGTGCCAAGTGGCACAACCACAGGGTTCAGTATTCAAAGGAACTAATGACAAGCGAGGGCCTAGATTATAATTAGCATCCTATGCTAATCTAAGGATCTTGATCCAATGGCATGAATTAAAAAGTCCATTTTTAATTTCCAATGGTTAGTGCTTAGTGGAATTTATGAAAAATGTAAAAAAAGTGCCAGATGGATGCCAAATAAGCCCCATGTAAGCACAAAGTGATAAAATAAAAGATCTTGTGTGTTTGAAATGTAATGGTATAAAGGAAAAAGTCAAAATCATATCTAAGGTATGTATAATCCTAGGTCTGAATAAGACACTACCATTAAAGTTCCAAATCCCTAAGACTTTCATAAAATACCCTAAGTAAACTTAGAGTGATTACAAAAATCTAAAATAAGTTCAATTGTGATTTGAGAATGAAGGAGCTATACCAGAGACCATTTACAATCTAAATGGTGATCAATTTGTAAACATAAGAAGGCATGATAATTTACAGATAGCAATTGAGAGATGATGTAGGGGATTACCATTGTTAGTGGAAGATACTATGACCTAGTTGTAGTTTAAATGGCCAGCATTCATCATGCTACTACTAAACTAGAGGTACTCTATTGCATTGACATCCTTGCCCTAATTGTTATAGATTATAGAATTGAAAAGGATTGGATCATTTATCAAGGGATCTCTAGGAGTGTTGTTTACATTTCCCCACTATACTTTGAAAGGTATTATAAACTACCAAAACCCCATGTGGATTTTTCCATAATTAAGGAATGGACCAGTAAGAATGACCTAGATACCATCCTCAGGCCATGGTTACTCCAAGGGAACCATGTATTCTAGGACTTTGAGGGAAGAATCCCAATTGTCTAGTTTAAGGAGGGAATTAGGGTAATCATGACCTTGTTAAACAAAATATCAAGATCCCCTACAACCACATACATCAATAAGATTTGGGTGCCTTATGTCTACTTTATGGTAGAGAAATAGCTCACTCCTCTAATTGGGGATATGATTAGTATCCACCTAGTGAGACAATTTACTGCCATCAAGAGGAAGACTAGAAATTAAATCTTCATGATGTTTTACCTATTGGATGCTTTGTTAGCCTCCACCTAGATTCCCCACATCAAAAACTAGTCACCTGAAGGTAAATTCGCCATCTCCCACCATTATTCAAAGCTACATATCTTCAAATATAAACATAACATTCAGTTCATTTATGATTGTGTCTATCCTACTTTAGTAAAATCCATCACAATGATCCTTATGCCTAGGGTAAGCCATCTAATTAGTAAATATGTGGAACTAATGGGAGATATTTGGTTTTACCCAGATTGCACTGTAATCAAAACTAAGGGAATCTTAATCTAACCTTATAGGTTGCCATATATGTTCCCAACAAGATAGAAGAGCAAGAAATTACATCTTAACTCCTTCATGGTGTTGATGGATTATGTAAATATAAAAGGAAAGGCCTCCTCCATCCCTTTCCTTTGATAATTGGAAAAATAGTTTTACAAGATTAGAAATAGGTAGACACCATGTCTAGGCACATGGATTCCTTTTTGTTTCAGTTGGATGACCTCAGGTATTGAGATCTAAATAATGTAATTGGAAACCATTTGAAGATCAAATAGCTACCCAAGCCAATCTATGAACATCAACTTGTTCCTTATGACACCTCCACATCAAAGTTAATAATTTTGAAGAGGTATTGGCCAGATTCAAGAAAAGCAACCTCAAATTTATGCACAGGTTGACTAGTGATGAAAATACACTAGGGGAAATATGGAAAATGCATCCCTTTTAATATCATTGGTTTCCTAGACCTTCTAGGCCACATTAAGAGCAACATCAAGTAGAAGTGTCATATCCCCTATCACAAATTACACATGATCCTAGTAAGGAGAAATTGAAGAAGAGATAAGGCTAAGGGATCTCATCAATATATTAATTAGGAATAAAATTCCTACATTCAAAACTATTAGTTTAGCCCATCTAAATGCTATATTGTGGATAGTGGTTCATAAGATCCAAATTTTAGTTGATTGGTCAGTAGGTTTGGATAGACTCCTTAGGGATGATGAAGAGTTGATTGACCATATTAAGAATTTACTCAGGACCATGTTGGCTAATCCTACAAAGACTACAGCCCTAATAATTGTTGATGATATAGAGTATAATCATAGATTCACCTTGGTGACGTAGGTAGTAAAGGGCAAGATATAAGGTCAATCAGGTAATGACAATAGAAAGATTTTGGGCATGATCTCCATTACTGAAGAAAAGATTAAATAAGCCAAGAGTATTAAAAAAGAAATGGCAAGGGATGACAGAGACTTTAAGGACTTAGTTGGCCAAGAATATGTCTACCTCCTGAAGCTAGTTATGGATCTATATCTTGTCAAATAACAACATCAATAGACTATGGAGTTTCTACAAGATCTACATGAGACACTTTAGGAATGGGCCCACCAGTTAGTTAAAATTCCTTTTGTAAACACATTGTAATATTTGAAATAGGAGTATTTTTGTAAAGGCATATGCTAGTCTGTTACCATATTTTCCTCTATGTCAGTTTAGTTTAGAAAAGCAAGTGTATTCTAAAACTTTTTGAAGAAAGATAGTTATCCTTATCTTTTGTACATTTTATATCTTGTAACTAACTAGTATATTGCCTTGTCTTTCTATAAAAAGTAATATCACTCTCTTGTAAAGATAGAGATTTTTGAGAAAAATTTGTATACTTGGAACAATTAATACAGTTAAGGAATTATATAAATATTGTATAAATTTAATGTGTTAATTGTTAATATATCTCTCTCTCAATTGTTGGTTCCAAAGCTTGAATTTGAATAGTTTCTTTGACTTCTAAATTTGCATTTTTGATACAAGGTTACTAATTTATGCATTATATTGAATTGGTTGAAGGATCTTTAATTTGCTTCATTTCATTTTCTATATATTAAATTGTGCTTATGCTATTTGATTTTAGTAACAAATCTTTAAAGCAAAATCCAATTCTTACTTGTATGAGTTCATACTATCCTTAGAAATTTGTCTGGTGTATGGTGAGATCTAAGCTTATGTTATTTTGTATCATATACTGGTTAATTATAGGTTCAGTTATAATTGGAGCTTTGTCATGACATTTTATTTAAGGATTAGCAATCACTTGTTTTCTTTCTGCTTTACCCTTTTCTTTTGCTTCTTTTTTAACCAAGTAACTAAAGCTTATATTTTGTTATCAATATCCATTTAGATTAATCTGTACTTTAAGTTTTGATCATAATTCACTATAATTAATATATATACTTCATAATTCACAAATAATGGACCATGATGTGTTCCAACCATCAATTATTATAAATTTTGTGGAACATTCATACATTACTCTTCCACTATTTCACCACAGATAGTCTAATTTTCCAGAACCTGCTATTCATGTTCTGAATTTCTATAATTCTAAAATGAGAAGTTTTATTTGAAAAATAAGAACACCTATGATACATTTATAGGCATCAATAAATATCTTCATGGTTTTCTTCTCTTAACTTACTAGGGATAATTTCACTAGATTGTCATATCTTTATGGACATGAGTGATATATTTTATCTTAGTTTTTAGGAGGATTGGATATGAACATTGTTAAGAATATTTGATATAAAATGCTTATTTTTTAATAGTGATAGTCAATTATTATTTTATTTCATGGATATTATATTTTTTACCTTATATTAAACCTACTCTTTGTTGAGTAAACATGTTAGGTAGGACTTGATAATAAACTATGTAATTCGTTGTGCATATAATCACAACTATTTTATGAGCATGTATGATTTATGTATCCATGATAGAATTAAAATAATTTATAGGACATTTACATGAGATAAAATGGTATATATTTATTATTATGTCATGGAAATTTTTACATTTTCAATGATTGTGCAGGTGAGAAAGAATATCATATCATATACAACTTCCAATTTTTATATTTTGGTTACAATTGTGTTATGATCATTGTATTTATTAGAGTGTATTATACTAGGCTTATCATTTAATAATATGGATGTATATCTCACTCATGGACATGTTAATTTTATTTCTCTTACTGATATTTTACAATGAGTAGGGATTAATTTCAAAGCGTTTTGATGTTTATTATTTTCTCATTATAATTTTTATATTTGAGTCTTATGAAAACTACAAGATTCTATATCATTCCAGCTATGTATAAAACCTATGATTTTATAAGTAAGCATCATCATCATCATCATCATCATCATCATCATCATCATCATCATCATCATTGATGAATGGTCAAGTGAAATACTTTTATATAGTATGAAGGGTAAGGATAAGAGGTGACTGATAGCACAAACTGCACTACCCAAACTAGTTTGTTTTACAGACCTTTGTAACATGGTTCTCTAATTACATGTATGTGACTGACCTATTTAATATTTTTTATATATCCTTTTGAATCCTTTGATAACCTTAGGAAGTGTATGTTTGTATGTGTGGAAACTGTGATTAAAATATTATATGTTAATTTTTCAGATTTGTAAAAGAGAAAAAAATTAGAATACTAAAAAGGTGATTTTTATAATCATCCATTACAAATAAAGGAGGTTTCATTAATATTTGAACCCTAAGGGAATTTTTAAAAGTGTGATAACCAATAATTTATTTTCTCTCAACATACTTGGAAGAGGTGGAGAATTTCTTAATAATGGACACTTGTTCATCTTAGAGGGGTTGTAAAATACAACAATCCTCTTATTTCTTAAGTCAAAAAATCTCCATTATTATATATCATATTATGGATTGTAAGAGAATTATGGTGGAGGATATCTAAAGTAAAAATTATATAGATTAAATAATGACAACAAGTTGAAGGAAAAACTTCATTTTTTTTTTAGGATTTAAGGTAAAAAATTATTCCTTTAGGGAATATATTGTAGATTGTCTTTCCTTGTGTTTGAAAAATTATGATTTGTCTGATGACAATCCTTTTATATATATTATGACTTTCAGTTTTTGTTCTACATATTTTCCACAAAATACTTAAGTCATTTTCTTTCTAAGATTATGTGTTCCTTGGCATGTTGAACCCATTATTGGATTTCCTATATCTTTCAAATACACCAAGCCTATTTGGGGATTAAATCTTATGTTTGGGGGTTGAAAATTTCCTTACATAACTAATAACATCATAAATATGGGAGGTAAGCCACCCGCCTTTTATCAACTAAGTTACCATTACTTTAGAAGATAATGTTATTATTCTGCAAAAAGGAATGTTGTGTAATTGTTGCTATGGAAAGTAAATGATTGCTTATGAATATTAAAAATAAATAAATTATTTTAGTGTTTCTTGGGTACCATATTTTTTCATATAATAGTTATTTCTAAGGAGCAAATAGTATTCGTATAAAGGGAGATTATCGTCTTACATGAGAACTTAAGCTTATGTTATGAAATATGAAGTTTTCTTTGTTATAAACTATGAAGGAAAGTTGCATTCTTGGGTATGATATAATATGAATTATAAATGGGAAGTTGTATTTGTTTTTTATTAAATAAAAAATAAATTTGTATTTGACATTTTAAAATAAAGACTTTTTAATCTTTAGTTGTATTAATTATATAACATTTTAAATTAAAAATAAATTGTTAACTCATTGTGGAAGTAGGATAATGTGTGCATAAGTTTGCCAAATTATTTATTTTCTAAAATTTTATATCATTGGAACTCTATATATATATATGTTTTAGTCTTGTTTAAAATAATGTTCATACTTTTGTAAAATATGAGCCCATATGCAAATTGGGAAAAAATTGTGTCTCAAGGTTTTGAATTTAAAGAAAAAAAAAATCTGATCATGCATGTTAAATTATGAGAGAAAATAAAAAAACAACAACAACAAATACTAATTTTGGTTATCCTTATAATATATGTAGCATTCTTTTAGTATATAATTTTTCAATATATTAAAAAAACAAACAAACATTATAAAGTGTATATTTTCAATGTAGCATGCATAGTGGTATCTATGTATCAAAGTAAATGTATACTTGATTGAAATAATAGACTTTTTTTATCATATAATTTTTTATTGTCATTTTTAATGATGGTATTATATGTCTATGTGTGTGTACGTGTGCACGCATGCATGTGAACACATTAAAATAGAACAATTTTCTTCATATAACTAAATAAACATAAAATTATTCTATTTTAATGTGTTTGTGTATGTTTATATATATATGAGAATGCATATTAGGATGATAAGATTTGACATGATAGTTACACATTTGAATTAAAATTTCATATTTTATTATTTCAAAGGAAACATTGAAATGAAACATTTTTGTAAATATTATGAACATTTCCTATTCACTTGCTTTTAAGCACATACATATAACATTGTGTCCTTTTTCTTTAGGGATTTCCATTTGAAAATTAGACTTTTGCAAAACAAAATAAAAAAATTGGTGTTCTCTTTTTGCATTTTATGCACTTTATGAAGGATATGTTGTGCAAAATATTAAATTAAAATTTAGACCAGTTGAAGATGAAATGTATTCTTAATGTTTCCCTTTTGTACATAAGTATTGTTTTTTCCATTTTAGTGTTTTTTCCTAAAATAATAATGTTTTATTTATCCAAATAAGACTATTGTGATACTAGAGTTAGATTATTACATATAAACACAATGTGGTCAGGATGAAATATGTATATTGGGCACATATATAGAAAACAATGTAATTTGTCTAAAAGTGACATTTGTTCACATACAAATATTAGTGCACCATAAAATGTGGAATGCATGCCATGGGTATCCATTTTTACTATCACTAAATTAACTATAAGAAAAAAAAATTGGTCCATAAATGGAAGGGTGTTAGCAAATAATAACCTTCAATAATATGATAAGAAGAAAGAAAAGTGGAAGATTGTTTGTATTTTATTTTTCTCATATTGTAAAACGGATTTATAAATGTGTGATGTTTCAAAGAGGTTTTAGATCATTTTTACATCTATTTTGAAATTGGAAAAAATATGTAGTATTAATCAAATGTAATTGTTAAATGAGAAAATAGGATATACAATATGTTTGATGCTCATGTGAAATAATATTACAATTATCAGTAATAATAATTACTTGTGCTAAATATAATGATGATATAAAAAAGAATCAATTCAATTTCAAGTATATTTATGATTTTCCATAAATTTAAAACAAAGCTATGGTGGATATTATCATTATGGTCATGTCAATTTATCCGGTGTCAATAATAAATTGAAAAGATGGCTTAGAAAGTAAAAAGAGAACACGTCAAATCAAGGATATGTCATGAATTAATATTATTATGACATTATCATCTAAGCATTTGAATTGAACAACTGTGGAAAGAAGTGAAATTCTTTGTTACTAAATTTTTCCTATCATTGTAATGAGAGCATCTTGAAACTCATATTTTAGTGGAGTAATCATTGAGACTACATCCAGTACTAAATGTTTTATTAACCATGCCATTTCTGAGGTTGGGAATTTATGATATTCTATAGATTGTACAAGATCAAATTTCCTTCACATTCATTGACAAACAAATGTTATGATCCACTAAGGAACATGACATATAAATCAACAATATTTTAAATAAACCACATTGAAATTCATAAGAAATTGAAAATGGATTTAGTGAAAGCATCAAAGGCAAAAGTTCTTATGTATTTATTATAATATCTTGATTTCCATATTATGGTAGATGAAAGTCCATAAATAAAAAGTTAATAAAAAAGAGGGGATGTTTGGCATTATCTTAAATGTTATATCAACATTTTTTATTATAGTTATAAGTATTATCTTCATTTGGGAGTTGGTGATATGACAAGAAAACTAAATCCACTGGTTGCCTTTGAAGTAGAAGAGTAAATTATGGGTATTATAGAAAAGTTTTTGTAGTTTTAGAAAAATTTCATGACGATACTACAAAATAAATCTTTAATCATGTGTTCCAGAATATATTCATAATCACAATATCAATCAACATTGAAAATTACAATGGGGAAATCAAATTAAATATGTCATTTTTAAAGATAAAATCCTCCAACAAAATGTCTATAAAAGTCAAAATTATGTTGTTTCACTTTTTTTTTTCATATTTGATGTGATCATGTAAATATTTTTTTTTCAAACTAAATATTATGTGCCACATTATTTTGTTTGTAATGTTTTGCACAAATTTAATTTCTTTTTCCTTCTAAAATTTAGATATTTACTATACTGTAAATGATTTTGAAGAATTGTATATATAATTTTTTAACTAAAAGGGGTAAAAAATTTATTCAAAAGCAACAAAAAACAAGAGCATTACAAAGATTTATCCTGGTCCACGAGAAGACCCAGCTTCTGTGAGAAATCCCAAGGCAACAACCTATGTTCTAGAATCTTCCACTGGGGCCCCTGCTGAAAGACCCATTTAGCTCGACAGTCAGCTACCCCATTCCATTCATGGGGAATATGTTTGAAAACCATAGATTCCAAAGAAGTACTTAACTAGAGAGCCTATTGAGGTACCACCACCAGCTGCCAATCAACACTATAAAAATTATGATTATTTAACAAGTTAATCACTACTTAGGAGTCTGACTCACAAATAATTCTATGCCAGCCCTACTGGCAACATTATTGCATCACCTGCAAGATAGCCATCACTTGCATGAGATTATTGGAATACCAACCCTTGTAGACAGAGAAAATAAATTGGACATTTCCTGAGCTATCATGCCCCATGCCTCCTATGCCTGCTTCCCCTGGGTTTCCTCTCAAGGAGCCATCAGTGTTGATTTTAATTGTTTCAACCAGAGGGGGGGTCCAGCATCCCATCCTACAGACTAGTCTTTGTAACTGCCTAGCTCTTTTCACAGGGCGTGTGGGAGGTACAATGCAGGGGGCAGCCAAAGGCACACCAAAAACACTGGAGTAAATACCGTTGTCTTCCAGCCCCAAATCATCAGTTCTGTAGTGTTTCACTAAGAGAGTCTCTTACAGTGAATTTCAGATTTTCTCCTAGAGGGCACTAAGCTCCAACTCAATCTCCTAGAAAATCTGCCTATTTATTTTGATCCAAATGTTCCATAGGATAAATGACGGTCCTACTAGCTAGGCAATCTATAAAATTGGTGCTTTAGATGGGGGATGGCTCAGTTGGCTTCAAAATTTTGAGAGTGATGATGCATGCCAGTAGGAGCGGCCCCATGCACTCCACCAATGGTGCCAAATATGCTTAGTGATAGGACAATGAAAGAATATATGCGGCCTAGTTTCCTCATCACTATAGCAGAGCACACATCTGGATGGTTCTTGAAATCCACGCTTACATAGGTTGTCCCAGGTAAGACACCTATTGTACAATAACATCCACAAAAATAAATTACATTTGGGCCAAGTAAAACAATTTCAAATTTTCTTCCCCCACAGGAAGTTAGCTTCCCCAAACATTTGCTTAGTCAGGGCAAGATATCCAGTAAAAAGTGAATAGCGCCTAGTAGAATCCCCTCCCCAAGCAAGAACATCATGTCCTTGTAAGGAGCTACAACTTCTTGAACCTAAGATCTGAGATAGTTCCAGCCGGTCCTCCCAGGAGCCACCCGGTGGCCAATCCAAAGAATTTCTCCATCTAAATCCAATAGTCATGCCCAGATTATACTCCTCCTTGTAGTGAGCAACAGTAGTCCAGCCAGTAGCTTGGAGGGCATCACACAGAGATTGGAAATTTAGATGGGAGGACAAAAGTGGGGACGATCCTTCCCAAGAGTCTTCCCAAAAGAGGGCCTCCATTCCGCTATTGCAAATCTAAAGGAGGCTGCGTTTTACCAAGTGAGCTCCCAATTTGAGATTATGCCCTATCATGGAACCTCCTCGCTCAAGAGGCAACCTAGAGATATTTAAGGTTCCACCCCCAAAAAATACTTGAAAGCCAAGATGCAGGCCCAAAGTTGAGACTAATTGGAGCACCATCTCCAATATAGTTTTGCAGCTAGAGCTTGGCTAGCCAGGATGGCCAAACGCAAACCAAGTCCCCCATCCTTCTTTGGCTGGAAAATAGTATCCCAGTTAATAAGACTCCATTTGTTGTTCTGCAAGTTACCACTCCAAAGGAATTGGGGAGAGAGGGCATCAAACTCCTTGAGAAAGTACATAGGGGCAGCTTGTACCGTGCACTGGTAGATTAGAAGGTCATGGATTGCCGATTGCAGGAGTGTGACTCTCCCAGTAGTAGAAAGCCATTTGTGTGTCCAATGATTGACTTTTTGCCTAACTCTATCTAGCACATTTTTCCATAATAATCTTGATTGCCTTTTGACCACAATAGGAATCCCCAAATAAGTAATTGGGAGAGCTTGAATTTGAAATCTCAAGATGGCAGCAATCATCCGTTGTATAGGCCCAGGTGTGTTAAAAAAGAAAATAGAGGATTTGTGGTCATTAATTTTCTATCCAATCGCATCCAAATACATGTCAAGGGTGCCTCAAAAAGATTTCACCTCCCGAATGCATGCTCTCCCAGCCAAGATAGTATCATCCACAAACTAGAGGTGGGATGTGATTAAACCATTCCCCCACTGCCATCCCTGCACAATGTTCTGAGACACCTAGAACCTGATAAGCCACCCAAGCCCCTCAGCCAGAATGATAAATAAATAAGGAGACACCAGATCTCCTTGGTAGAGGCCTCTAGAAGCACCAAAAAGCTTAGTGGGTTGTCCGTTAATAAGGACCGAGTAAGAGGGTGTTGTAACACAACTTAGCACCCATTGGAACCAATCTGGATTGAAACCAAAGGCCAGCATGGCTTTTTGTAAGAATCTCTAGCTAGCCCTCTCATAGACCTTTGCTAAGTCAAGCTTGATAAACATGGCTCATTCCTGAGAAGTACTCATAGAGTGAATAGCTTCCGAAGTGATAGCCACTTCATCCAGAATCTATTTGCTAGCAACGAAGCTCCCTTGTTCCTCTAAAATAATCAAAGGGAGACATATTTTGAGCCACTCTGTAATGAGCTTAGTGATGATCTTATACATTACATTGCAAAGCACACTAGACCTAAAATGGTCCAGCTAATTTGCCTAATCTTTCTTTGGTATTAGGACAAGGAAGGTAGCGTTCAAAGCCCTGAGCATTTCTTTGTTGGAAAAGGATTCTTTCACCACTTCAAAGAGATCCTATTTGATAATATCCCAGAAGTCCTAAGAATTCTACTAGGAAGCCATCAGGCCCTTGAGCTTTACATCTTTTCATGCTAAACACCACTCCCTCCACTTCAACCCTATCAATAGGTCGCATAAGAGACTCATTCATTCCTGAAGTCACCATAGAGGGGATGCAGGACAGCACTATATTTTATTCCAGGTTAGATGGAGGTAGACCATCTGAGAAAAGGTCAGAGTAAAACTGGACCACTGCTCTAGATATATCCTGAGAAGTATTCAGTCAAGTCCCATCTGGGCACACCAGGTAGGAAATATAGTTCCTATTACACCTCACCTAAACTGATTTGTGGAAAAATGTAGTGTTCTTGTCCCCTTCCTGGAGCCAGTCTATGCGCACCTTCTACTTCCAAAAAATCTCTTCACAAAGTTCCCATTCTACTAAATCTTTGACCGCTTGGGACTCAGCCAAATAGAGCTCGTCAGAGAAGTTGAGGTCTCTAATCTGCCTGGTTACCACATCCAGGTGGTCTTGAGCCCTCTTCCTCATGGTGTGGAGATTATCGAAGCTGTTTATATTCCAATATTTCAAATTCCTCTTAACATACTAAAGTTTTTTGGTGAAGGAAAACATAGCAGTGCCATAGTTGGGTCCTCCCTGTCTCCACCACTGTGCCATTAGATCATGAAGGGAGGCCTCGCATAGCCACATGAGCTGGAACTTAAAAGGAGGCTTCTTTGGCCCAGTGATGTGGCTAGTAGAAAGCTTAATCAGCCAATGATCTGATCCTCTCCAATCAAGAATTTTTGAAGCTAGGGAAGTGGAGCTAGATTGCCAGAAATAAGAAACAAGGAATCTATCAAGGCGCTCTGAGATACCAGTGTCGCCAATCCTCCTGTTGCTCTAGGTGAACATGCCGTTGAGAGGTTTGACATCTGAAAGGCGTAGGAGGTCAATATTTTGTTAGAGGATCTCTGAAGAAGGCCCCAACTGGGCCAACCCTCCCCTCTTCTCATTTAAGCTGAGAACTGCATTAAAATCCCTAGTCAAAATCCAAGGCAAAAGGGGTGGCAGCTTTTGACATACCAGATATGATTCCACAATTTCAGCTATCTAGGGAGGTCCACAGGGGTATAGACAGTGGTAACAAGAATGAGCTCACCAGATTCCATGGAGGAAGCAGTCATTGAAAGAGCCAAACTGCTAGATAGCCAATTAAGAGGCATTATTTTCTCAAGATTCCAACACATGCCCAACCCACCAGAGCAACCCAAGGCACCCACACATTGGTTGTGGTTGGAATACCATAAATTTTGCTTACAAGAAAACCAAGAATCCATTGAATGTTTTGTCTCCTAGATACAGAGGATATCTAGAGAATGATCAATCACCAATTTATGCATAGATTTTTGTCTGGGAATGCTATTTAGTCCCCTTACATTCCATGATAGAACAATCATTGAGTGGAATGGGGGAAATGTTCATCCAGGGTCTTAACATACCCCACCTCTACCAATAAATCTCCTGTGAGATTGATTTTGTCCTGATCCTTCTTACGACCAGCACATGTGGGAGTGGAGACTGAAACCTTCTTGAAGTGTCTTTGCAAGAGACCAAGGCCTAAAGAGGATCCTTTTTCTTTCCTAGACACTTCCATCTCCTTAGCCAGCTCAGCCCAGCGCACCTCCTTATCACCTGGGGCTGGCGTGTCTGTAAGGGCAACGTCCTACGGGTCAAGGGAGATCTCCTGGGTCAGCTAAGGCTCCATGTCTTGTGAGCCATCTCCTAGAGTGAGTCACGCCATTACCTCTGCATCCTCCCCTAGAAGCATTTCAGGAATGCCATCTTCAATAGGTATATTGTCCAGAACTTCAAATCGATTGAAGCCCACCTCAACTTGCCTGTCAAAATTTAGCCATTTCTATCCATGGTTCTTCATACGGTGCCTAATTGGAGTGAATCCATCCTTGTCAAGACCCCTTTAGCCTACTATACCTTGCTCTGTACTTGTGGGGTAAAGGTGATTTTTCCCTTTAATAGTGCTATCTGGTTGGGTTTGAGACGTCCCATTGTGGCCCAACTGGATGATTCCTCTATCACCATTGGCCACCTGGGGCCCAGATGACTCCTCAAGTAAAGCATTACCTATGGTAGCCTGAGGGCATTGGCAATGGAAGTTCCCATACACATGGCATATGCGGCAACAAAAGGGAATAGCCTCATAATCTATTTGTTGAATCCATGAGGAGGTCCCCATATAGATTTCTAGAGAATCTGGCAGAGGATTATTCAAATTAATATCAACGCAAATACAGGCATAAGAAATTACCTTTTTGTCTAACATTTGGTTCGCTATAGCCATCGGTGTTCCAAGCATAGCAGCTATCTGGCGTAAGATATCCTCTCACCAGAATTCCAAGGGCAGTCTTGGCAAGCGGACCCAAACAAGGACGCAAGCTGGGAGATCTTTAGCAGAGTTAAACCTTGCATGCCAGGGTTTGAGGAAAAGACCAATTTGATCATAGAAGTAAGGACCTCCTTCAAAAATCCTATTCTGATCAAAAATAGAGGAAAAATTCACCATAAAATAACTGTTTCCAACCAACATAATGTCAAATTCCCCCTCAATCTACCATGACCACCGAATCCAAGCTTCCAAGGCCGATAGTGAGATATGGATACCCAAGAATTTGTAGATTAGAGCATGGGCAGTCAGGTATTCCACCTCTTCCTTCACTGTCTCTGGGGAAATAACCAGGACTGGTCGTTCCTGACTCCATGGCAAACATCCATTAATCTTCCTGAGCTTGGAGATCTCACTGACATACACCGTCTCAGCCTCTTACACAAACCCCCTAGGCAAAGGCTGCTCCTCCCTGGGGGCTACATTACGGCCGCCCAGTTTCAGTTCGTCACTTGCAGCCATCTCCGCACCTAAAATCAAGAATTGTATATATAATTGACCTTACTAATTGTACTTAATTAATATGTATAATATCTTATCATTATATTAGTTTAGGCTCACAATTAATTATTATTCAGGTTGGATACATTAACTATGAGTGATAATATTAGATTAGCTTATTGAGAAATAGATATTTATTAACGTTATAATGAATAATAAGTGGATTGATATGTATTTACTTTTATCTCTTTCATATCACAGAGGTATAATGATGATTTTCATGTATATACAAGAGATAAGGAATTTTAAAATAAGTTATAATCTTTTTTATATATTGACAATAAGTTGAGTTTTTAAGGGTTTGCATTGAGCCTATTGGATGGCTATCTAAATTGATGTGGCACAAATAGGAACTCAAATGATAAACATCCTTAAAAAAGGATAGATTCTAAAAATAGTATTGATGATAATAGTCGCCTTTTATGTAACTTTTTATATGTTACATTGACCCTATTGGCACTTGGCATCTTACAATTAGATGGCCAAATTCAAAGTCGATATGTTATATTAAGAATGAATAATAATCCATGGGATAATACAAATCGGGAGGAAATTTAATAAATCCAAACACCTTATGATCAACAATGTATTAATGTGAAAAAGAAAAAATCAACAACATGAAAATTCGAAAGACAGCCACATCAACAACTGAACCACAAGCCATGGTGGACAATACATAAGTGGACAAAAATATTATTTAAGTATGGAGTTGTAAAATTAAACTTAGATCACCAAAAGAGGCAACCACGAGAAAAATGATGGCAGCCATGAAAGAAAAAAATGAATTGCTAATATCGCAGTGACCAACGAATAAAGAGGCCAAAATCCAAGTCAGAATGGTTGAGAAATGTTTTAAATGCAAATGGACTACGAGCATCACATAAAAGGTGGTGAGTGAAGAGAATAAATGCACAAATGAGTGGAAGAAACCATAGGGAAATAACAATTTAGAAAACTTGCAAGGAAAGAAAGAGAATATATCAAGACGTGACAACCAACCCTACAGTATAAAATAAAGTAATAATCAATAGAATAAAGAAGGGGATGAAAAGAAAAAACTATAACTCGGAAGAATATAAGGGACAGCACCTCTCAGTTAAAGGTAAATGACCCGTAGAGGCTCTGAAATGGTCACCAAGGCACTGTTCATAAATGGACTATCATTTAAGGAGGACAGGAGAAGGGAAACATGCATTCACAAAAATTGGGAAGAGGAGTCTATGAGTGAATTTTTCAAAGAGACAATAATATATTTGTAAGTCGTTACTTTTTATAATTGAACTTCTCATAATAGCTTCTCACCATTAGCAGGCTGAGTGAATGGACTAATGGTGGACTGAGTCTTAGTTACAAATTTCATAGTAGCACATATTATTATAGCTTGGTTCTTCCCAAAAAGTTATAGTTATCTATAATATAATGTAGATGTAGTTTGTTGGATAGATTAGTTAGATGGAGTCGTCAATGTTACCTTATGAACTCTTTATAATTGTCGTTAGAGCGTCTGAGTAGATCATGGTAGCAAAAACATCTCAATACCCTTTATGATTATATGTGAAGAACAATTAAGCAACGAAACAAGTGAACCACATTCATCGGGTGCTTACATTCTAAGCACTCTCCACTAATGTATCATCAAATCTTGAAAATGAATGAAATGCGTAATCTCAATGAATGCCTTTGTGTTTATTTCTTCTCAGAAAGATAATATGCATAAGTAAGAATAATTAAGAGAACTTTTTATGTTAGTCCTTTCCTTTTTCCATTACCTGATGGGCAATAGAATGGGAAGATTATTAACTATGAACTTAAAATTATGATTTCCTTTATTGGAGGCTGCACGTGTAATAGGGGTCCTAAAAACTGAATAACTAAAGGGATTAAACTTCCTATTCTGAAGAATCTCTCTGATACCCACATGTCTAAAAAATAAATTTTTAATGTTACATGGAAAAATAGTGTAAAGGGTAATAGGGACATTCTTTCTCTTTTACGAAATACTATTATTCCATGAATTCTTTCTCTTTTACGAAATACTATTATTCCCTTTCATCAGGATGGTTCTCTTATAAATGAAAAGAGGATAGTTTATGGATTTATAATTAAAACCTTTATTCATTGAATCTGTACACCCACTAGGCGCATAAATGAATAATAGTTAAGAATTATGAAGGCAGGATAAAATTCTTTTTGCTTTACATTTTTGGTGACTCAACAGATTTCGGCCCATGATGATAAAATCAATATGTGAAACTGATAAATTACATCCCTCTAATAATACTAAACTATTATAAGTTAAAATGCATGCGAAGATTCCAACGATGATGTGAATAGAATGTTTTTTTGGTTGGAATGAATGCATGCTGGCAGTAGGAAATCAGGTTTGAATTCTGCTGCATCAAATTGCGTACATCTAGACATGGTTGACCCTTGCAGAAAACTGATACATAGTTAATGAGGTGTTTTTTATCGATATAAATGAATTAATAGCTAAGCTCTGCAAACAAATTGTGCTATACTCCGTGAACTTTGAGATCTCTTGTGACAAGCATCACACATTTCAGTGTCACGGTTTGATATTTACCCATTGGAACTTTGTGTAAGATTTGCTTCTGTGAAATGTACGGATGCGTTCAGATATAAACCATGCCTCATAGCCTTTGAAGTTTGTGGAAGTCCATTAAATTAAATAAATTGGGTGTGATAATTTTTTAAACGAGAGTTTCTCTTATTCCAAAAAAATATCCATATGGTCGCATGGATAATGTGAACATGCCACTTACCAAGGTATTATATTGATATTGCGAGCAAGAATATTAGCTATATTTTCCTATAGCATGACTTAAGTTCTATTATGGCCACATGAATATGTTTTATATGTTTTCAAATTGAAAATAGTAATTATGAAAAATAAATTAAAACAAGATTATATGATAATTTAATCAATAATCCTTACCGTAAGGAAGATTTGAACTATAATATCACTAATTATACGTGTGTAGTGGGAATGAGCCAATATGAAGTGACATTATAACATTGTGTTTTACTAACCGGTCAGAAAAAATTTAAAAAATAAATCATAAAAAACATTTAATGATTTTTATAAAAGTTGGAAAAATATATATGCACTACATATTTGTATATATAGTCTAAAACATATTTATTGATTAATTTCAATAACCTAAATTCAAGATATTTTGAGAAAAAGATGAAATTGCATATGGACTCTTTATGCCAAAAAGTGGGACAGAGCATTGCAACCCAAAGATTGGGAATGGGTTTATTATAAGACCACATTAGAGGTGTTATCAATCTAATTTATGTGAGTTGTTTTGGCCCTCAAGCAACTTAGGAGGAATCATCTTATGTGGGCCCATAATCCAAATATTTGAAGATCATAACTTGGTGAATAAGTAACATGACATGAGGCTAACTCAATAATGCATCCATATTAATCTTAGAGGATTTACTAAGGATGGAGGTGTAATATTGATATTATGTATCAATATGATCAT